>BJKM01000396.1:30140-175140 GCA_015082035.1 Chaenogobius annularis
CGAGTATTACACTTCAAAACAACATCTAAACAGTAGTGATAGTTCTTGTTAATACTAGTTAAACAAAAAATATATGGGGGCAACCATTTTACAGTCTGATTAAATAACATAGTGCCACACGTTCATAACAGGGAGTGCGGTGAGGTCACAATAATAATAATAATAATAACTCTTTTATGTTTAAGATTTTCTCTCTTTCTCTTCCATGTGCACACTCGGAAAACACAATGCAAGTGATTTAGCTAATAACACAAACTGTCTTCCTAAATATCCCCATTTATAGTCTTGTCACCTTACAGAAGTTAGCCTATCGTAACTTTTTTGTCATAACATTGTAAATATAAGCTTTAACTCAAGATGTTTGGATTCTTTTGTGAATATCAACTTACAGACTGTTTTGGCTTTGATGATTTTGTGTAGGAACCTTTTAAGAACTTTGTGTTACAACGGAACAATGGTCTGTCGATGTACTTAGTCAGCTTAGACACATAACGCATTACTTCTCACCTCCAATGGATGAAGGGCAATATGGCCGCTCAGTGCTCATAATGTAATGAAGAGGTAGACAGGAGAGGCCACGCGGGTGAGCGCTGATGTGAGAGCGTCTTTGTCCGTATCATTTTGAACAAATTCGGCACAGGAGAATGAGGTCAACATGAGCCAGCCAGGAGAGAGTAAGAGTGAAGGCAAAGGTAATGATTTTATAGAGCAAAGTTTCTGTTTCTGAACCATTACATAAAACACCAGAAGTTTTTTTTCCTTCTACATTTGCATAAAACCCCCAAAAAACATAATCAATGGTTCTAGACCTATTTCCCTTGAATGGAAGAGATTTATTTGCTCCTTCCTACTGATTAATCTCAAACTCATATTACTTTCTTTACTTTATAGCTGTAGAAAATAAGGTATAGTCAAAATAGTCTGCTCATTTTACCATTTATTAGTTTACTCTTCAACAGTTGGGCTGCAGACAACTGTTCACGTGCGTCAAGAGAGTTATTAGAAACTTGCTTTTCTTGTATGCTGTATAAAATTATTTCATATTATTGAGGTGCTTTTGTGTCAAGAGCTGACTCACCTTGGAAGGAAGAAGTCTTGTTTATCAGTGAGAGGTGTTCGAAGATGCCTTATTACTTTATGATGGGAAAATTGCTGCCAGCTGTCACCTTTATTTTGTTTACTTAGTTAGTTACTGTTGTGTTTTTCTCCAATATAGATATATTTTAAACGTTGTTTTTCAGTGAAAAAGAGACCAATATGTTCTGTCTGCCTCAATTATAGAGAGTTTTGTTCTCAGCAAAGCAGGCAGTGCGCCGATAGCATGCTAATGTTTGTTAGCATGCTAATGTTTGTTAGCATTACTGTGACAGCAAAAGTTGCTTTGTTCTCAGCGAGTTGTGAAAAGTGCTTATGAACTCGTCGCAGTGAAATAATACATTGCATAAGTAGCCATATGAACCACTGCTAAGAATTTAAAATCAACTAGTTTTGTTTTTCACATTTTTAAGACGGTAAAAATCAGGGACAGCAGCTTTAATTGGCAAAGTATCTTCAGGGTTAACTTTTAATCATCAGCCATGGGGAAATTTACACTGAATCTCTTAGCTTCATAAATAGGTTATTTTCCAGTTTTTGGGACTGTAAGTGGTGAGAAAGTTAGTTTAATTCCCCTTAAAAGTCCTCTGCCTGAATGAAACATCATGGTGGTGTTAAGAAGGGCTTTGTGATGTACTGTTGACGACTTATGACATATTAGGGCTGGATGATAAATTGATATAATTTTGAACAAGATACACATTTTGACATGTCGATAAGGCTTACTGTTCTTCTTTTCTTTTTTATAGGCTCTGTTTTCAGATTACATCTTAATTAATACAAATCTTCTTCAATTTATAATATAGTACCTAAGATATTGATACTTGAATGTACTTAAAAAAAAGTTGCCTGTGACATTTTGTTGTGTTTTTTTTTGTTTGTTTTTTATGTGGGATTACACCAATTTGTTGTTTAGATATCGAGATGCATTTTATATCAAGATATACCAAAATATATCCAGATATGATTTTTCATACATATCGCCGTGCCCTGTGATATATACGACTGACTTCACTTGTTCCATATGAACACGCTTATAGCTCCATGGAGAAAGCACTTTGCTAAATTCCTTATTACTATTTCTTGTTCTGGGCATTGTCTAATCAGGGATTTATTCCATACTTTTATAGTACATTGTCTTTCTATTAAAGGTGCAATAACTAAATGTAAAACACTCAGAATTTTGCAGACACCTCCTTATGTAACCAACATCCTCAAAGACTTTCTCTGCTGTAGGTAGCTTCTTATGCTTCCCCGCATGAAATCTAATAGCAGTTGGTGTCTATTTCTGTTTGAATGCTTTCAAATAAGTCAAATATTTCCGACTTCAAAGTGGGGCATTAGCGGAGCAAAGATCCACTGCGCTTAATTCGTACTGCTTTGATCAGGGATTTGCCATGCATGTTGTTATTCAACATATACTTTGTTCCCTCTAGAGATTTTGATTTACGCAAATTCTTATTGTATTGAAGAATTTGAGAGTAGGAGCTTATATACAGACAGGACATAGGGGTTTGGTGGAAGAATAGATTCCCATTAAAGACTCTTACTCCACATGAGCATCTCAGGTAGTTCTTGGGCAGGTACTGTATACATCCAGGAGTTATTTGTTAACGGCTTGCAGTAAGCATGCAGGTCATCATGGTAAAGAAGACTTGAAAGTTTCCACCCACACAGTATTTCTAAGCACATCACTCTCCCTTACCAAGCCTCGTCTTGTTCTGGCTTGTGCTTCGCCTAAATATTACATGCTGTCGTGCTATATCTGGATATAAAATTTCTGAATTAAACTGTTTTTGAATTAAACGGAAGTTGTACTGTATGTTGGTCGTTCCTTTTGCGTATCCATGCAGCTTTAAAATTGACATCTCTGCCATAATGAAAATCCCTAAATAAAGCTTTTGCAACTTTATGCTTAACCTCAGCGACACCAGGATTGCAATACTTACACTGGACCTCAAGAGTGGATTCTGAAGTCTTATCAACAAAAGGCGGTGCTCGGGGGCAAAAGTTTCATTGTGTTGGTCTGATGTTATTGAGTTCAAATGTGCTGTAGATACCATTATCTTGACCTTTAGTGTTCACACAGACCTGTGTTAGTTAGAAAATGCTCCATTGTTTGTACCAAGCCACAGCCTCCAGGGTTCTTATACAACCCACATGACGAGGTAGCCATAAGTCCACAGAGTTATGCATTCTCGCTCTGGGCCAGGCTCTACAAGTAAATAATCCCACTGGTAAGGCTACAAGTGGAATAAACAGGTTTACAGCTTGTTATAAAATGCATTTGCTCTTTGCAGTTATTCTTTGTGGACAACTGTGAATGGAATAAGAGTTGGTTTAATTCATGTGTGTGTGTGTGTGTGTGTGTGTGTTATGCGAAGAGTAAATTATGCGCGATTAGCTTGGGGACAGCTTTGATTGACAAATGGGTGGACCAGAGCCCCGTCACTGAGTCTGACAGCTGACAGCCTCATGAACTAGACTGTCAGAATGTCTGTTTAGTGAATAATGCACACACTTTTAGTCGGGAGGTTGGCTACGGCTATCCCATAATAAATATTTAAATGCCAACAACAATACATAAGCAGTGCCTGGTATTTAAGCTTCTTATACAGTGCTTCCCGTCTGATACCTGCGCGTGAGTAATCGTCTGATGCAAAGCAAGTTTCTGATTTTGATGATTAAAGATGTGCAAATTCTAAAAAAGCGCTGAGTCAAAAAGCTTTACGTAATTCTTTGAAAGTTCTTTTTACGCCAAAGTCTGTGAGAAAAAACGCAACTCGGCTGAATTTTTGAAGCGGGAAAAGTTTGTGTGTGCTTTAGTACAAATGTGTTGAGCAATAGCCAAGATAATAGTCGGCTATACTGGACTATACCTCACATTGTTTTCTCTCTGTTTCACATTTCACCCGGTTGTTGTTTGCTCCTTTTTCAAAATATAAAACTAATAATAATAGAAGTGCATGATATCATGATTGGGTTGA
This sequence comes from Chaenogobius annularis, assembly GCA_015082035.1. Lineage (NCBI taxonomy): Eukaryota > Metazoa > Chordata > Actinopteri > Gobiiformes > Gobiidae > Chaenogobius > Chaenogobius annularis. Next base: position 34,223 of record BJKM01000396.1, read on the forward strand.
CAGAGCAGGAAAGAAGAGTAGAAATAGAGTTCTATGTAAGAACGAGGATCATTATTAAAGAGACATTTTATGATGATTTATGCATGTTTAAGTAACCATATATCATTTAAGGCTTAAGGCTTAAATTCTTAGTCTCAATCCCCACCCACAATACCTACTTGTGATTATTGAAAAGATGTGGTCTCCCTGTTTTACACAGTGTTCAGAAAAAGTTTTAAATCTGCTCATTGCGAGGGTAAGAATCATGTATTATTAAACAGATTACCATTAGTAAGCTTCTCTAAATACAACCCAAATACGCTTGTGGATGAAAAAAGATGAAATAACTTGAACTGACACTCTTTGAAACTCTTTGCTAATACTTTTAAAAACAGTGGCAGAAAAGAGGAAACTCCAGATCTCTATACTAATGCATGAGTGTGTGTTTACTGTGGATCAGCGCTGATATATTTGTTCTTAAGAGAGTGTTTTGTCCCATTGTGCACGCTGTAGCTGCTCTGGGTGATAAGGCCCTGTGTAGTCTGCGTCCTTTGTTCTACATGAAGTATTTGTCTTCCTGTGAGACCAGAGTGAATGAAACCTTCTTAATCCAATGTTCAAAGTCACCTAGGTTAATTCCAGGCTTGATCTGTTATTTAGCTTTATTTGGGCGGGACAGTGCATGGTAACGAACACACCGGATTGTAACTATGGGCTAATTTACGTACGTTGTCATGCATTCACTCCCACAAACACACTCTCATTCATGCACCAGCATACTGTACTTGGATCCTGGAGGCAAGGTGGGTGAAGTGTCTTGCCCAAGGATACAATGCCGTTGGCTACGTCCGAATGTCCACACTATTCCCTACATAGGGCACTATTTAGGGCTCACGCCATTTTGTAGTGGTGTCCGAATGTCCAACAGGTGAAAAACTAGTTCTCTAGATTTCCCACAATGCACCTTGAAAAGCATTGTCCAGCGATGGTCACTAAAGCGGTCAATATAGACCACAATGCATTGCGAGAGCCTGAAAAACAACAGGGACAGGTCTTTAACTGGACACAACAGACTGAATGAAGCAGAAGAGCTGTTTAAATGCACTGTTGACTCGAGAATATAAACAAACACGCTCTTAAATAAACCGTTACGCTGCAAAGTTGCTAGCGTTAGCCGCTTACCTTAGCTTGAGTCGCCATCACAGGCAAAACGTTCCAGTCCGAATCCAGTCCGTTTGTTGTTTAATGTGAGATCCATGACTTGTATGATGATTATTTATCCATAAATATGTTCGTGCCAGACAGATTTGACCAATATTTATTACATAAATCTATTTTTATTTGAATTTTGTTGACTTTTTCACTCGGATGCAAGAGTCACGTGAGGAGAAAAGTAGTGAGCGGAGTGCCCGAATCGCTCTGTGATTGAGTGCACTATAAAGCCTGCTAAATAGTGCAGAACTATGTAGTGAGGGAGGGGCCAGTGGACATTCCGACGCAGCCAATGACTACCACCCCAATGTGGCACCTGGCATTCCAGCGGTTTCCCATCCAAGTACTAACCAGGATCTGATGGGATTGGGTATTGACAGGTTGGTGTGTCTAATGATTGGCTTTGTCTACCTGATTGATTGTATGTCTTTTGATTAGAACAGTGTCTATAGTAATGTTGTCGTTATCGGAAACACACATTTTTATCAATCTTATCTTACGGCTGCACGATTTTGTATTGTGTTTGCGATTTGCGATATACGTTTAAAAAGTAGGATTCTGTTCAAAGGACATATGGCACAACTCCAGGAACATTGACATTTGAGAGATGACGGCAATCTGAACTTAATTTCAGAAGAATCACATGCATTTCAGAACATTACCAAGTCCCCATGAACACTGTTTATTCTGTTTTTATTCTGTTTTTGTCACTGTCGCCCCTCGAGGCAACTGCTGTTGTGATTTTGGGCGTTACAAATTGAAATTGAATTGAATGTTTGTTGGGGTCTAACGATAAATAAAGAGACAGGATAACCGCTTCTTTGCGGAAGATTAAATACAATTGAGTGACTGTCAATGCGACTGTGATAATGTTCAACCCTCGACTTCTCATATCAGTAATACAAACAAATTCAGAACTGTCGAACTAAAACTGTACCTTGAGTGAAGAAGTATTTGTGCATCCTTTAAGTTTGTACTAAAATGTAAAATAAAATATTGCCCTACTTCTTTCTTCTTTCTATGACTGAATGCATAAGGTGCTGGCCACTTTGTACGTGAATAGTCATATTGTGTTTCTTTGCCCTGCTCATAGAAGTAGCCATAACAAGGGTTTCTTTCCTCTCGGCCATCTGAGTCACAGGCTGCTGTTGCTGCTGAAGTGCGACAACTCTTGCCCTGTCTCTCTCTCTATTTCTCTTTCTCACTTCCCTCTCTCTGTCTCTCTCCTTCTGTCCCCCATTACTCCCTAATGTCTCTTACTCTTTTCTCTGTTCCTATCTTGGTCTGGACCCAGTAATTGTCTGTCTTCCTTCCTTAGGGTCTTTTCCTCTTCGTGCTCCCTCCTCCACTCGCTGGGCAACGTACTCTGCCCTCCCTCTCTCTCCTTCGCCTTGCACGCTTGTTCTCTCTCTCTCTCTCTCCCTCCTCGCTCTCCCTGTGTCAGCCCGCCATAGCAGCAGCCGCAACAGCGCTAGTAGCTGACTGTAGCCAGCTTTCAGTCACTCGCACGCTGCAGTCTGCCCGTGTGTTTACAATGAGTATACCGGCTGGAAAGAAGGAAAGTCTGCACAGCTGAAGAGAGCCAGTGTTGTGCAGGAAGAATATCCTTGGACTAACTTAACTGGGGATCGGGATACGTCTCCAAGCTCATTAAGTGGACAGAAGAGACATAACATCCCTGCTTCCCCCCCTCCTGCTTCTTATTTCCACTCTTTTGGCTCACTTGCTCACCGCTATCTGGACTGTGCTCTACCAGAACTGTAAGTAGACCACTTCCTTCTGCTGTAAATATCTGACTCCTCACTCCGCGTGCCACTTTTTTAAAATTACAGTCTGCTATAATTTGTGGCCACGATTGCATGTCAGCATAAATGGCAAGTCACGGCATCGCTAATGACTTAATTAGGCCAATTTGTAAAGCCCGATTTGTTGCAGGGTAGCGGGGTATTCATGCAGACACGGCTGACCTCCCCGCGCTGTAAATCTTTCCATATTCATAAATGCTTGCCAGCTGTCTGTATGCAATGAGTGCCCGGACTGTCTCAGCTGCCGTTCTGTTTGAAATGTCATTGGTGTGGCTTGGAGATGAATGTCCTTTCTTCCAGGTATCCTCTGCAGCAACACAATGGGAATTTTCAAATACAAAGTGTTTCTGTTGTAGCAGTCACTAAAGATTAAGTGAGGCTGCAGGGTACAAGGGGGGAAAAGCATGCATTTTCAGATTTCTAGATGGCATTATAAATAACAAAATGCAAACTCGTGGAATTAATCATACGAGGAGAGTTTAGGCTTCTATCATTTAACCTATTCGTCTTGCATTTCTACTTATTGTGTCCAAAGTTGGAACCATGTTTGAGCATACTGTGCAAAACCAAATTATTAAATAAGAAAAAATAGATATCTTGTGTGGTACCTGTCTTGCAATAGTGCAGAACCCCTAATGTGCATGCCATCAAACCAATCAAGCCATTTCTCCTTGGCAGAGTTGGCCAAGACCATTATTTGCAGCCTCATGCTACATTTATCCAGCCAATAAACTATTAATCGCCCATCACTCACATTGCATCATCTCCTGATTGAAACACAATGCAGTACAGCCAACATGAGGGAGCTAATCTTGTTAAAGATAGTTTTCAGGATGTTTATAGAAAGTAGCATTTCTACAATACCTTCTTCTCACAAAATAGCAACAGTTGTCGTATACCATGAGATCCATGCTTCCATTGCAGATAAACCTAGTGATTACACGGCAACAGTACATTTGCAAAATCTTGTGCCGAATTTATCATGAGACCAACATACGGAATGCTCAAAGCTGATACCAACACCACACAAGTGCAGTGTGTATGTGTATGTATGCAGGAGTGGAGAATGAACAGGCAAAGACAGATAGTACAGGGTGGAGATAAGGAGTGAAAGTGTGTGTGTGTGTGTGTGTGTGTGTGTGTGTCTCGCTGTCACCCCGGGTGTTCAGAAAATCAATAGATGTACAGCTCTGCTTGGACCGTTTACCTCTGCCAAGTGATGACCAGACCCAGGCCTTCAGAGCTCCCACAGACCAGTGATGGGTTCGCCTAGAGCTCTCCATGGGCTTCTTCAATCGCCCTCTCATGTTTCTGCCACATTTTACCAACTGAAGTTATATTTAGTACATTCTGAGTAAAATGTCTCTCAAGGTGTTTATTTATTGAGGAATGAAGATGAAGGGCATACATGACATTTATATTTAGCTGCAATCAAAGTAGCATCTGAATCATGGACAGATTTATGTGATATTGCTGTATTTAAAAAAAAAAAATCTAATTGGTTGAAGGCTATAAAACGACTTCCAATTTCACAATTGTAGAAATGATTAAAAATGTGAGAACTGTACCTAAATCAACAAACCACTTGATGCAACTATGGAAGACAAGGTTAATGGTACTGTTTGTGAAATTACCACGGTGATATAATAGTAGAGAATTGCTTAGATGAAAATGCCATGTGGCTGGAATCATTATCATTGCTGCAACCACATTCCTGACCTTTTTATTCTTGACCCTTTTCTTCATTGAAATCATCACCCGATCACAGTTTTCACAGAGGAGTCGCATGACGAACCCCATACATCAAAAGTTCCTGCAGTTGCGCTCGTAGCAGCATGGTGCGCGAGTCGGGGGATCGCGTCGGTGCCAAGATGGATAGACGGGAGGAGAGAGCCAGAGCTCGTGAGAGCAGAACAGAGCAAGAGCGTCATAATCAATCCTCCATGATCCTGGAAGAGCATCGTTTGTCTTCTTTCTTTCTCCTGCTATCGGCCCCCATCTCTCGCTCATTCCACCGCGCTACAGCCACTTTGATCCCATGTAAAGAGGAGACGTCTCAGGAGCTTAACTACATTTAAAGGCTTCATTGTGAGGGGCCATAAAAAGATGCTAAGGAATGGATTTCTAAGAACATTTACTAGGCGCAGGTATGCAGATGTAATGGCTACACGGGAATATAGAGTTCTGCCTCTGCAATGATGGCCTCCAACGCCCAGGGCAGTGGGTTACCAGCAAGACAGAAATTGCTTGTGATGTAACAGAATTTTTTACACTTTTTTTCCTAAATTATACGAGGCTTGTTTAGTAAAACCAGAGCCGGAGAGAATTGTCAAAATGTTCCTTGAATTAGTGTCACGTAATTTCAAAAAGAGATGTAATCTAAGAGACATTGGTCATTATGGTCAAGTACTCGTGTGAAAAAAACTCCAAACAATGTGATTATACTTATGCACGTTATCCGTTCATGTCTAAACCAACATGTTGGCTTACGAAGAAAAAAGTAAATGAAAATAATACGGAGAACTGAGAAACGGCGCAGATTTCTGCAGAGTCAACAAGCGAAGCACTGAATTTTATTTAGTTCTGAATGTTACGAGAATATTTGAGAGGAGATGTCTTCCGCATTTGAGAGACATGTGCTACAATGTTAGCGGCTGTAATTGGGCCGTCCCAAGTGAGGAGAGCTTTTTGAAGCCCCCTTATGGTCCAATTCAGGACACTTCTGCATCTGAACAGAATGTAGGAGAGACTGGCTGGTCAGGCAAGTAATCTGGACACTGTTTTGAAAATCAAGATGTTTCGACTTTCATCAGAAAGTAATTTTTAATCTGCGGACCTAGTATGAGAAGTCAGATCTTTCTGCTTTAAACAACAAACAAATAGATCTTTCTGTCAGATAAATTTTTTACACTGCTGTTTCACTAAACAAATCTTCTTGTTACCCTGTCACCCCAGCCCTGTAATAGGCCATAGCTATTCTTGTTTGCTGACTGCAGTTCCCTTGTCACTGATGAGTACATAATTTGAATATGACTGGCCTGTATTGTTTGCTGACCAGGGTCTCAAAACGCAGTTGTTGTTGTTGTTGTTGTTGTTGTTGTTGTTGTTGTTGTTTTTTTCTGTGCAATATGCCTTTAGACTTTTATTGCACTCTGAAGTTTACCCATGAGATGTCTCAAATCAGCTCTTCAATGAAAAAATAAAAATGTAATTGTAAAACTTAAGTTTAGTCTGGAGTGTGTGAGAGAAAGAAACTAAATTGTCCTAAAATACAGGAAATTACCTCTGATTGTCCCAGCATTTCTTAAAAATTTCCAACAAAGCACACTTCATCAAGTCCATTTCTTGTGATAATTTGTTATGAAATCCTCAAAGTGCATAATGGGAGATAAAGGCAAGGCAAGCAAGTTTATTTGTAGAGCACAATTCGTACACAAAGGCAATTCAAAGTGCTTCACATAACAGGAAAAAAAATTCATTAAAATCGCAAAGACATGACAGAAATCACAAAACCTTAATTTGAAGAAATTTAAAGGTGCCATTTTCAGGCTATCCGTCAAATAGTTTAAGACATAAAAGAGAAGAGTGCAAAGAAAAATCATTTCAGTCATACAGCCAAACAAAACAGTTTTTTGCTCAGAGTTGAACAATGCCAGAGTAGAGGCCTGTCTCACATCCTCAGGAAGACTGTTCCAGATTTTAGCTGCATAAAACTGAAATGTAGATTCCCCATGTTTAGTCCTGACTCTGGGCACCAGCAGGACACCATCAGGAGGCCGGTCCTTGGAGGTCCTCAAGTCCGAGATGGTTCATATGGCACTAACAGATGTCGAGATGTACTTTGGTGCTAGGCCATGGAGAGACTTGTATACAAGCAGAGCTGCTTTGAAGTCTATTCTCTGAGCCACAGGGAGCCAGTGCAGAGACCTGAGACAGGACTAATGTGATCGTACTTCCTGGTTCTAGTCAGGACCCGACAGCAGCGTTCTGGATGTACTGCAGCTGTTTTACAGCTCGTTTGGAGAGGCCAGTGAGCAGGCGTTACAGTAGTCTAATCTACTAGAGACAAACGCATGGATAAGTCTCTCTCAAGTCTGGTTTAGACACTACACTTTTGATTTTGACAATGTTTTTTAGATGATAAAAGCTGCTGATGTTATTGGTTTGACGTGGCTGTTAAAATTTAAGTCTGAGTCCATTATTACCCCCAGATTCCTAACTTGATTTGTAGGTTTTAGAGCAAACTCTAAAACCTGCACTGTAATGTGCATAAACACATTACGTCAACATTTAGTTAATGTCAGAAAACTTAGTTGGCATTGTGGCCAGTCAAGTTTAAAAGTGCTTGAAAAGCCTGTACGAACCTAGATCCATTTTTCACTTCTTTGTGCTTGTTCAGGAGCCTTGATTTTAGATTAAAGAAATCAGATGGAAAATGCCTTTAGCAAGTATGGTTGACGTGTCACGCACTATTGCTTTAGCCTTTCCCAAACGTCTTTTCTGCTGCTTTGTGGTTTGTGCTTTGATTTTGTAGATACAAAAAGCTGCTTTTAAAGTATTGCCCCAATAATGACTTATTTAGCTCTGGAATAATCTTTTGAATAAGCTTTCATTAATCTTGTGCGAGACAGATTGATGTGAGTCTTTTCTATCACGGTGTAATGGGTCTCTCATTATAAATGTTGTTTATCCTCCTGCTCTCTGTGTTTCTGCCACCAACCTAACTCAAACATAGTAGGTTAATCCTCCAACTGGGTACTCACTACCATGATCCAATTCAGAATCTAGAGAAGAAACTCACAGCAGCATGAGTCAACATTAACTTTCTATGGGGACAAACATCGCAGTAGTCCATGATGAGAGGGGAAATTTCACCACTGTACGAAGCTCAGCCCCGAACATGTTTCCGAATGAATAGGCCTTGATTTCTGTCACTCTGATTCTTTGACAAACAACTGTGCAGGATAGTTTCCACATGGTTATCACCAACAGCACCTCTGATTTAATGAAATGTAATAATAATGCATTTGATTAATATTACTTTTTTTGGACACTCAAAAACGCCTTTACATGGCATTATCAACCACCCCACACAGGGTGGTGGTGGTATACTCTACTAATGTAGCCACAGATTCCCAGGGCAGACTGAAGGAAGCAAGGCAGCAATATACATAATCAGCCCCTCCAACCACACTGTCAACTTTGACCTAGATATTCTCATGTCCCTATCTTGTTATGTCACATATTTTCATATGGAAAAAATAAAACCGGTTACTGTGCACTTTTTTAATTATCTGTAAACTGGACAAATAAAAAGTTGATGCATATAAACTACTGTTAAACTGCAAAAATATGGACTCAGAATCAGGACAAAGCTGTACTGTTCAACCTGTTTCCCTGTATGCAGCAAATAAAGATCATGAGACAATCCTCGCCTCTGCGCAGTCTATTCATAGACTAAAACTTCGACACCACCAATCAGTCATGCACACACCAGATTTCATACTAGAATGTCGGTGAAGTGTCTTGCCTAAGGCCACAATTGACAGTTTCACTTTCAGTCTCCCGTCCAAGTACTAACCAGAAACTGTCTTGCTAGCTCGCGAGATCTGACGAGATTGTTGGTATTGATTAGCTGGTATGGGCTCAATTGTACAGAATGTTCATTGCAGTCCTTCTTTTGTTTCTCAATCAACAAAATGCCCATTTAAATTGTTATTGTTTTTTAGCACAGTTTTGCACAGGGAAGAGTTCATCATTGCTGACACCAGAACTTTTGATCTTGCTCCATTAGGTGTGAGTGGACCCATATTAATGTCTGTTTTGAGACTTTCAAGATGGTTGAGAAGGCCCCTGGGTGAAAATGGAGATGAAAAGGAGAGTGAGGATTCTGTAGTGGGAGTAGATGTTTCAGGGGGGGCCCAGGGGTGGTCTGAGGGCAGGGGTGATGACAGGGGTGCTGTGGGCCTGTCAGACAGGTCCTAGATCTGTCTTGTGGACCCCAGGAGAGAAGGAACTGATGTTGGGCCATGGCGGGTGGAGATTGTTGTGGTGCTGCTGCTGATGAGTCCTTTGCTGGAGGCGGTGGAGGTGATTGTGGAGCAATTGGAGCTGAATCCTTCACTTGGCTGATGGAGCAGGAATTCTTCTCTCATTCTTCTCTTCTTTACCTAGGACTGTCCAGGCCCATTCTGATCCCTCAGAGCATGGGTCAGGTTCTCTGTCAGCACCCTCACTCAACCTCTGCATAGGTGTGGGCCATGTCTCTTAAACATGTCCTCTCTTTTCTAGAATAGATAGAAGTTCTCAAGGTAGTGTAATCCTCTATGTGCGTCATCTTTGCAATGACGTGTTCAACTGAAGTAGTGGCTAAACTTTTTTCCTTTTTTTCCTGTCTATGTTTGGAAGAGGTCCACTTATGAATGCCTTGATTTCCACTTAATCACGCACCTCGAATAACTTACATTATCTTTGTATCGCTTTGGCATTACACCAACTTTGTTCCAAAATGCAACCGACTGGTTTTTACCGACAGGTTTGGGAACGACACAGAATCACTCCGGTTTTGGTAGAAAGTTGCTGTTTTTCTTTCTTACCACTGGATGACACTGGAATTGTATCGTGGAGTTCTTTTCCAGATTCTAAAGCAAATATTCGCGCTTGTAGCTCATGAATTTCTTGTGGATAGTTCCGACTGGGTTCACAAGAGTTCGCTGGCTCGTCAGATAGGTTGGAAACTGTAAAAATGTTTACTTACCTTTGTTTACTTACAAAAGTCATAATTCAAGATTTGTGGAAGACAAAAACTGATTAAAAGCTAAATAAATAAGAAAGTAGCTGTAGCAAGCTGAATATGCAAGGAAAGCATCTGCGCGCTTCAGTAATAAAAAGTAGACCACCAGTCAGTACGAAGCGCTGTACGTCACCATTGCTATCGGAGTTTGGCGCATGCGGGGTTAGGTATGATGCACTCTGGGACCTGGATTTCAAAGTTCAGTTAGTAAACCTCTGAAATGGCTGCTCCATGTGGATAATACTGGTTTTAGACAAATATATTTTTGAGTTGAGCTTCGTGTGGACGGGGCCTTCGACACCACTGTTTGAACGGCAACAGTAGTTTTAACTGAAGTGAAGGACCCCCACGCTACCAGCATCATGATGAGTCCAGGTGCACTACGTTGCACTACTTTATTAACAGCAGCAGCACTTTTCAGCTTTTATGGACAAGTTGTTTATTCAAATTAAAGGTAAGCAACAAAATGGAAGTTGAATATCTGCCAAATGGCTGAGAATTTATAGTCATAAATAATTTGCTGCAAAGTTGAATATAAACTTATAGCCCACCAAGCTAGGCTCTCAGGCTTTGTCAATACTGTAGCATAATTGTCATATCGGCCAACTCGTTTGTGCATTGAAGGTAATTTATGAGAATTATCTTTCTAAGTGCAATACCGAAAGCTAATTTACATTCTTCCTCAGTACCAAAATTCAACCTTGATTTCGTTTTCAGAGGGGAGATAAAAGGTTTAACTGTTGCCCAGAACATGAGTGTTTTCCTGTTTGCATGCTCTCTGTATTAAAGTTTTGTGAAAGGCAAGGACTGAAATAGCACAAAGGTTTGAGTGTTTTTTTGTTGGCAGTGTCAACGTAATTTTCTGGATAGTGTTGGCATGCACATTAGTCTGAGCATTAGTGCAGTGCGGTGGCTTTAATTAAGAGCTGCTTCTGTACCTCTGAAATACAGTACTGTATGTGCCATCACCTTTGTACCTGTTGTACTTGCTCTGTGTTTCAGCATAGCTCAGAGTGCATTGTGTCCTTGCTCCACTCTCTCTCTTCTGCCAGCATATAACTCACAGTTGGAATATCAAAAGTAGGTGAGATGCTGGTTGAATATGAAAACTGGTTTTATTTACATAGCACGAGCAAAATGTAATCAAAATGTTATGTTTTCATGTCTCAACAACAAGTAATATTAACATTGCCCCTTGCAATATCAAGCAAGGACATGCTGATACGTGCGCCACTATGAGCCACGCCTCTTTTCATTACCATTTTTAACCAAATACCTGAATATATACAAAGAACACCGGCCTGTTTGAACCATTTATGTGCTCCTGGTTGTTTGTGATGAGAGTTTGGCCTGGATTATTCTTAACTAACAGTTTTTTTCTGGAAGAAGATATAAGGCACAAAGAATATTCAGGTCAACAACAAAGAAAAATCCAGTTATTAGAGTTACATGGTGCGTTCAGACCTTGGCGCCAAAGGTGTTGAGTCTATATCTATGGTGGGCGCGACAAGGCCACTAAGTGTGCTTGTCAGTGGTGTTGGTGTGTAGTCCCTTGGCTGTACAGCACCCTGTCAGTTTCTATAACAATATCTCAAGTACCTGCAAACCCTTATCTTGTTTTCAGCATTGTGTTTGTACTTAATAGTAACTGTCTTACCAGTTTCCGTTTGTCCTGAGCGTGTGCTAACCTCCTGTTATTGATGGGTCCCTCTTTGTACATGACCTAGATGTGGTGGGCTGACACCTCGTTTATATCACGCCCGCAGCAAACACTGTCAGTAAGGCAAGGGAAAAGGAGACCAGACAAAGTGGGATACTCGCATCCACCTGCGTCTGTGACACTGGGCAAACAAGAGGAATCTTTGGGGTTTATAGACCACTGTTTCACAAATGTGTTTTTTTCTTTGGATCCACTTTTCAAAAACAGTCGCCAATTTGTTTCGTAAAGACATTATTACCTTATATACTATTCTCTTGGTGGTGGAGCAGATTGGTATGGTCAGAAAGTGTCCTCTCTGCGGGAGGAGCTATGCACTCTAGGGCAATGATTGGTTAAGAGAGACTGCAAACTGAACTGAAATATAGATATAAACAATGTAAGAGCTGTTTCCTGTTCATCAATGTATGCACTTGCTTTGAGATTAAAGTTATTTGTATTAAGTTATATTTTCAGTTCATATTTTATCTTACACCAGCTAAATTCACTGCATTACATAAAAATATGTCAAAACTGGATGCAGAGGCGCAGAAAGGTGACAAAAATGCACAAAATGCCTTTTATTTTATTTATTATTATTTTATTTTTTAAGTCCGAGCCAGATTTGAACTTGCAATGCTCTGGCCAGCTCACTGCATGCATGCTTTCCACTTGACCTCCAAGCGATATGCAAAATGGCTTCTAATTATTATAATTTACAATTCAGGTGTGATTTAGAGTTTGGGTGAAGCCAGTTGCTGATGTAGCAGACCCCTGTGCCCTAGACCTCTAGTAAGGAAAGGCTCAACTCTACCCACTGAGATCCTGCTGCACTGCATCTGGAAACTCTGTTCAATACAACCTGTTCATTGGAAAGAAACTGTTAAATGCTGCATTTATTCTCACATTGTGATTTTTTTTTCTCAGAAAATATCTATTTCTATACAACACCCTGTAAACGTAATTCCACTAAAGTTAGAGGTGCCCTATGTACATTTTGGGCATAAACGTATCTACCACGCATTCATTCAATTACACGTGTTCTTAAGCTACAAACTGACAAAAATGCATTCTTACTGAGTGGCATTACCTGCTAAAATTCCTGGAGATAGATACAGTACATTTAATGCCCTACTGTGGAACATTCTAGGTAACAGCAATATCATCTCTATGGAGACAAGAAGGTAGCTTCTCCTCCACAGAGGTTACATAGTGCAACCTTCACATACATCCTCGCTAAAAACCTCTTTCTTTTCCATTTCAGAGCAGCTTCCTGGGCTCGGCTACATTTTCCATAAGCGATCTCCTGAGGGCTAAAGATGAACGGCTAACCTTAAGTCTCAGGTGAGTCCATGCCTATGAGTCGTACACACACACACACACACACACACACATACACCTACACACTCTGGCTCCACCGCCCCTAACAGTCGAACATCACCCCAACTTAACACTTCTAAATATAGTATGTTTTATCCAAAGCTGACAGACCAAGTCAAGCATCAAACTCTTCTGAGCAGCGAGAGACGGAATCCAAACGCAGATGTTGCAAATAAGCCCAGGCACATTATAGTAGCTGCCAGCAATGTTTGTTTCTCCCGTCTAATGCTAACATGTGGGAATACCAAACTGTGATCGAGATTTTGGCTTCTCTCACTGGATGGGGGCGGGAGTACATTTATTAATTTTGAACGCAAGTTTAATGAATTGTTTCAAATTGAGTCGTTCGCGTGACATTTTTGAAGTTGGAGTGGAATTTTCAGCGAGGGCTGGGATGTGTCGCGTTTCAGCACCTAGACACTGGCGTTTTGTTTTGGCGCCGGTAAGAGGGGGGAATGGAGAAACTGAGGAGGCTGATGGTGTTGCTGCTGCGGTGGAATCATGTGCATGCAGTACTCATAGACTGTATATAAATTGGCTCCTTGGAGGCTGGCTCCCATTGACTTTCTATTGAAGCATTGGCACCCATTTCCTCATAACTGCTGCTGTCAAACTCATCATACTGGACTTCAAATGTTTATTTTTACATTTTCTATATGGTCCTGGTGTTTTTATGTTGCTATTGTCGTCGGAAATCACCATAGAACGCGTTAGCAACAGGTTTGAGCTAGCACGGCTCATTGCGAAGCGCTGTCTCCGTCCAAACCAGGGGCGGGAGGCGTGTGTTTCTTCTACAACCTCGCTCTTCTGGATTAGCTCTGCGGTTTCCATGAAATGCGCACTCGGACACAATATGCCATCCCTTCGTCCACGTCTATAAACAGACTATGGGGGGGAAAAGATTTTAGGTATGTGCTTGTGATTCTCATTATGCAAGATTTCAGATGTTGAGAAACATAATGTTGAGAAAATACAGTCAGTTTTTTTTTTAACTTGATGTTGGTTATAGAATATCAAACATATCCGACAGAGAGCAGGCAGTAATGTTCAAAGTTATGTAGAATTAGTTTGGCAACTTATGACGTTCATCATTGAATCCAGATTTGTTTGGAATTGAGATACATGCTCCACATTCTTACTGGATGATATCACACATTTTAATTCATAATGATCGATCATGATTTTCAATTCAATTTAGTTTAATCTTTTTAAAAACAAATAAAAATGGCTTTCAAAAAACATTTTAACATAAACAAGACAATACTTTTAATAATTTGACATAAAAAATGTCACATTTCTACTGAAATCTGCTCCAAACTTTCAAGAATGCAATTTAAAGTGCTCAATTTGTGTGGCATTTTTTAAATTATTGTTCAATACTTCTGTGCATAGAAGTGGTGATTATAAATAATAAATGAGAACAGGGTTATAATAAGGTCAAACCCACGCTTCAGTCAAAGGACAATGTAATCAAAACCAAAGCTGCCAGCAAAGGACAGAATATACACAAATATTTATTATTTTATGGAAATTGAAAACTAAAAGGCCAGTCATTTTTTCATAGCGGTCATATATTTCCATTTCACGGTGAGACATCGAAACATCAAGCCACAGATGAGTCTCTCTGGAGTATGTTGAATGCTGCATCCTTTTATGAAACCTTGACATCATTGCCAAAAGTAACTTGCACATCTATAAATAGTGGTCTGCCGTGCTCTGACAGCCATGAAATGTTGTTTTTCTACTCGATTTACTCATTCAACAAAGTCATATAGAGAGGTGAGCGCACTGAGTGTACCATGAGTGACATTACAAGGTGGAGGTGCTAAGTGTGGCTAATTTACAATGTTCATGTGACCAACAAGTCAAAAATGCACAGATTCCCAGACGGGCTGCCGGAATGAGGTGAATAGCATAAGAAGGTTTTGTTGAACTTAATTGTTGTTTCTTTTGATATCTCAGCATTTAGTTTTTCTGACATGGGATATGCATTTATTGTCAATTTGAGAGTCCAAAAACGTATCGCAATTAAAAATATATATATATATTGCTATAGCAATGTGTTCAAGTCAAGATTAAAATGTTTTTTTTTAAAGTTGCTTGGATGTTGCGTTGGGTCCCAGCATTTTGCTTTGATTGAGGTTGACTTTTTATACAATAAAGGCAGAAGAGGTGACTTTGTAATGGAGGCTTGGTGAGTTTGGAGAAAGATAGGGGAGGAATAAACTTTGTCAATAAACTTTGTTTTGTGATGATGAAATACGTGACAAACAAGCCATTATTTTCCTTCTTCATTTATTTATTTACTATTGCCCGTGGCTTCTGAGCAATTTGCCTGTCAAGTTTCATTTGACACTTTTCGGTAGATGTGGATCAATTCATTTGGCTCGCCTAATTGATAATACAAAATTAGAAACTAACTGACAAACAAGTTATTCAGTAAACAAAATCTGCTCTTGACAAAGCCCACTTGGGAAATATGACAAGGGGCTGCTATGAAGTAGATGTAGTCAAAAAACAACAACATTTTGTCAAATTATTTCTGTTTTTGCCAGAAACGTTCCATATTATTAAACTTTAAACATCTCTTTTGTAACAGCACCTCCAAGGAGACATGCAGATAGCAGAAAAGTTCCATAGTGCACCTTTATAGAGGCAGTGATGGTCTGAAAAAAATAACCATATCTTCCATCCACTACTGACCAACAGAGTTACAATAGAGTTTTAGATATGAGCTTTGTGTTTATCCATGGGTTTCAGAGTAATGATAATCTAGCACTGTTGCCATAGAAATTAACAAAATATTAAATCTTTCGAATCAGTCCTCAAAATATCACCTACATCAAGAATCCGAAATCCACGTATAGGTGATACTTTAGGGACATTTGCCCATTCAAAAGATGCAATATTTTGTTTTGAATTATGAATTGCTATTGCACCAATCTGAAACCCATGGATACACGTCGTTTCTACCGATTACCACTATATTTTTAGCACCTTTTGAGCGCTTTGCTAACACTTCTTGTAATTACGATAATGCGACTGCTTGTTTCCTTTGTGTCCCATCATGAGTCTGTCAGAGCACAGCTGGGTGGGCATGTGTAGACAGTCAAGACGTTAGCTTCTGCGTTTTCTTTCACCAGACTTCATCCATGTGCCTGTGGCTGAAATATGCCCCGATGGCGATCCTCTCAATCTCCCTATACCCTCTTTTTTATGCTTTTCATTTCCTGCCGCTGATCCCAGGTCAGTCAGAATAATTGCACGCCGCAAAGCTGACTGTACAAGCTCCAATGAGTTCACAGACTCTTCCCCTCCTGTTTGCAGATTTTCCGTGCAGCTGGCGGCGCGCACAACATTGAATCATAATTTTGCTCTTTTGTCATTTCACACCACTGCTGGGATCCTTTTGGATTTTTGTTTATATCCTTTTATTTTCTTTTTTTGTCACTCCAAGGTGAGCTGCTCTTTGTTCCACTTGCTGTACTTCTGAAATAGTGTCTCAGAAATATCTGATTGTGATTTAACCGACAATCATTGCTAGTGGGATTATATTTTCGATCTTTGTTTTTAAAGGATGCATGTTGTACAACAATGTGTATTCTGAGCTTTTAACCATGTTTTAAAGTTGTTCCCTCATCAAAAACACACCTAACATGTAGCTTTATTAATGCCAGTTGGATGAGTGTTGGTTAGAAAGTCCTCCTCACGCCGAGTGAGGGAAGGATTGAGCCTGAGATTGACACATCGGTGCAGCGTCTGCAGTTGTGTTGACTGTTGTGGTGAAGAAAGAGCTGAGTTGAAAGATAAAGCTCTCGATTTGCCTGTCAATCTCCGTTCCTCCCCTCACCTATGGTCATGAGCTTTTTGGACCGAAAGGACAAGATCATGGATGCAAGCGGTCGAAATGAGTTTCCTCCGCAGGGTGGCTGGGCGCTCCCTTAGAGATAGGGTGAGGAGCTCAGTCACATGGGAGGAGCTCGGAGTAGAGCCTTTGCTCCTCCAGGTGAGGTGGCTCAGGCATCTTTTCGGAATGCCTCCTGGGCGCCTCCCTGGGGAGGTGTTCTGTGCATTTTCCACCGGGAGGAGACCCAGGACATGCTGGAGGAACTATGTCTCTCAGCTGGCCTGGGAACACCTCAGGATCCTAGAGGAGCTAGAGGAAGTGTCTGGGGAGTGGGAAGTCTCTGAATCCCTTAGACTGCTGCCCCCGCAGCCACAGAGAAGCGGAAGAAGATGGATGATGGATATTGCGTTACAAGAGCTCTCCCAGCCAAGCTCATTAATAGGCTGAAATGACTGTAGCTGTTCTGGTTAAGGAAATGTTCCGATGGACCACTCTTTGTGCAAAGGTCAACATCGTGGTGGTGGTATCATTCTCTTGCAAGAATTTAAACTAATATGCTATGACTGTTAGTGTATGCTTACTGCTGTGCAGAAAGTATAGATGATTAGGCCGTACTAGCCACCAAAAATGGAAGAATACGCACAACTTTCATGTGTGTAAATTTGAAGCCTGTGTAGAAAGCATTCGTGAGTCAGTCCTGTAACATGTACAATTTCTAAATCTAATAGCACGAACGAGCAAAGTATAATGCATTTAACTTTGAGAAGCCGCACAATATTAGAAATATAAACAATATTGTATCGAGGTATTTGATTGTATAAGTGGGAGATGTACTGAAACATTTGAGTAAAACAGTTTATTGCTTTCCTGCTTATGTTACACTTCACACAAACAGTGTGTTATTAAGTTGGCTGCAGAAGACAGGACTCTCTTACAATGTGCGGGGCAGAAATCGATGCCCCTCTGCGAATCTCCGAGCCACTATGACTTAGACCAAGATGGGTTCATATATGTCGGTTTACTCTTGGCCTGTGCATATGTAGAGAAGAAATTGCTATTTGACCAGTGTCTGTGTGCCGTGTGCTTTCCTCTGGATTGGTAAAGTTCACGGTTATAGTGAGGCGTTCACCAGCCATTCTTTTCCACATCGCTCTTCTCTTACCTTTGTTACAGACGGGCTTTTGTTTCCTGTGAGGCAAAGCAGAAGAGTAACAACATATTTTACACTTCTGCTGTCAGTATGCCTTCTGTGTGACCCCTGGCTCAGCTAGTTTTCTCTTCCTCACGTGGTTGAAAAAGGTTCCTGTGTCTTGTTTGGCTAACAATGACATACAGTAACATATAATCCTTGCAAGATTTAAGATTATGTTAAAACTGGGGTACCCGATTTTTTCAGCAAATTCTTTTTTTTTCTGTTTTCCCCAAAAAGTATATAGTAAAAGCAGCACTTTGCGACCAAAATTAGACCGCCGCAGTCTGATTGCACACAATAATAATATTTTATGTCTCGACAGGCCGTAAATAAGTTATAGATAATAATACTTAATAATTCATTTGAGTCAATATATCCCACCCCTCGTGTCATGTTGAATAACTCTAGGTGTAGTTTTTGTTGGACACATGAAACGAAGCCACTTGAAGTTCTGAGCTGAACCTGGGGGCTTCAGGCTCCACAGGAGAAGCCAGTTTGAACTGCACTCCCAAACACCAAAAAATGAGCAATGGCCTGAAATGTCTTTGAAGTTGTCCTTTATAATCAAAAGGATGTTATAAGACATTTTTAAAAGGAATGATTGAGTTCATGTTTGCTTTTGCTCGGATGAAAACCAAAGTTTGAAGGTTGCTACTTAAGTTGTTTTCTTTAAATAAATAGTAGTTGCACGGAAAGCTGCCCAACAATACGCCAGTAAAAAGTCTTAAGCTCTGATTTTCTGTCTTTTGAAAACAACTCCTGCAAATGCAGCGAATGAATGCAAATAGTTATCTGACAGCATGTTGTATAGGCTTTGGAGACACAACATGGTCAAGTTGTGGGTCAGATCTCTGGAGAGGTGAGCCCGAGCGCAGTAAGAATCCTTATAGAATCGAAATTCGTGGCTACATGTGAGCGTCATGGAGACGTGCAGGTGCTGTACCATTTACTGGTTCCTTTTAGATCATAACATGATGCTTTGAGTGCACTTTTAGTCGGTAATGTATGTGTGTATGACTTAAGACGCAGCTGTGCAATCTGTTTTTTTTATGTGGAATACTATAGTACATCTAATAGTACCATAATGTTGCAATTGTTTCTATTACGGATATTCTTGTTATTAATGTAGTCCCTGTTTTTAAATATAGGACACAGTGAGAAAAATAATGATATTGCCGGTGCAGCAGGTCCTGTTTACAGATATTGCTTTTCTAGCGAGGTACGTTTTAGATGTAGTGGGTCTCAACACCAGTAAAATATTATATGGGACAACCAAACCAGTTTACTAAAATGGGGTGGACTTTGTCTTGTTTATTGACTTTTTTTAGGTCGTTTTGCTTGGATCCATTTGGAAAATCTTCTTGCACATCCACGGACCAGACTAATCTTTAAAAATAATGGATTCTTGAGTTTGAGGTGACATATCTAATCACCTACAACTTATTTTTGTTATATCAATTAAATCATTTAAATATTCAAAAAATATGTACTACATCATCACGGCAGCATTAGCACTATTGTAGCGTTTAAGGAACACATAACTATCTCAGGGAATGTAACTCGAGAAATGTTCACCAAATTACCATTTTAAAGCTAAATTGTTATATTACAGTACAGTGAAGAAGTGAAATAGTACATGGAAAATGATCATGTTCATCAGTTATCAATAGTACAATATGTCTAATTATAAACATAATATAGTACATTAAATCTATAAAATAACATATAGAAATGTGTGAGATACTTTTTGTGTTGTGTCATTATATTATTAACTGGACAAATGGTGGAGAAAGTTTTGTTTGTGAAGTTTACTGTGGTATAAAGTAGACTGCCTTAAGTTGTGGATTGTGGAAACTGAATATCTCGAAATAGAAAATGATTGACTGCCTGATTGATTGATTGATTAGAATAGACAGGCAGAACTTTTTCAGCAGTAAACAGTTGTGGACGTGGGCCAGAGTATTTCTCCACAGGAACGGCCAGCTGCTTGCATTTTGGAGGAGACTGTTGCGTTGTGGTGATGCCTAAGGAAGTGCACTGGAGGTCTTTGAACAGCTTCCCCACAGCTTCCTGCCGTCCCCGGCTGGAACAGAGAAGCATCATAAGTCTTTTTATGGAGTGGCTGTTGCTCACGTGCGCTCAGGTTTATTATTTGTTTAATTGACTCCATGAGGATTTTTCTCGCTAACCTTCTTCCCTTACATATTGTCCTCGTCAACAAATATTAGCGGCTGTGTTAGCGTGCACACTTTCCTGGAAACAGGAATGTTGCGACAGCCACATATCTGCACAGGCAAGCAAGCAAGGCAAGTTTATTTGTAGAGCACAATTCGTACACAAGCAATTCAAAGTGCTTCACATAACAGGAAAAAAATCCATTAAAATCACAAAATCTTAATTTAAAAGTGCCATTTTCAGACTATCCGTCAAATAGTTCAAGGCATAAAAGAGAAGAGTGCAAAGAAAAACGTTTCAGTCATATGTACAGCCAAACAAAACAGTTTTTAGTTTAGATTTGAACATTGCCAGAGTAGAGGCCTGTCTCACATCCTCAGGAAGACTGTTCCAGATTTTAGCTGCATAAAACTGAAACGCACATTCCCCATGTTTAGTCCTGACTCTGGCACCAGCAGGAGGCCGGTCCCTGAGGTCCTCAGGGTCCGAGATGGTTCATATGGCACTAACATGTCCGAGAGATGTACTTTGGTGCTAGGCCATGGAGAGACTTGTATACAAGCAGAGCTGCTTTGAAGTCTATTCTCTGAGCCACAGGGGCAGTGCAGAGACCTGAGACAGGACTAATGTGATCGTACTTCCTGGTTCTAGTCAGGACTCGAGCAGCAGCGTTCTGGATGTACTGCAGCTGTTTTACAGCTCGTTTGGAGAGGCCAGTGAGCAGGCCGTTACAGTAGTCTAATCTACTAGAGACAAATGCATGGATAAGTCTCTCCAAGTCTGGTTTGACACTATACTTTTGATTTTGGCAATGTTTTTTAGATGGTAAAAAGCTGCTGATGTTATTGATTTGACGTGGCTGTTAAAATTCAAATCTGAGTCCATTATTACCCCCAGATTCTAACTTGCATACAGTTCCCACTCAAGGTTACATTCATTCATTCATTTAGGTGTTTTGGGGTAATACAATCTTTGTATTTCTATTACTTAATCTAATACTGTAAAAAGTGTTTACAAGCCAGAACAGTTTAGGTAGGCCAATATATTGGGCCAGTATTTGCACTTTTTAGTGTGTCGGCCTTAAATCTTAAAGGTATTATGCTATAGATATTTTCCATGAGCTGACTACTTGATTAAATTAAATAAATAAAGCTTTATTTAAACAAATTGCCAAAAGGGCACTGCCCCAAATGTGACTACTCTCCTTTCTTATATTTAATTAGTTAAATAGGGCTGTGGATGTCCCAAAATCATTGTCAGTTTGTAGTCATTTCAAATCACAGATTTTGTGGAAAATGATCAAAATCCGACATACATATTGGCCCTAAAATATCGGCAGAGATTTTCGGCCACTGGAGGCTTATGTTTCTAAAAAAAAAGGCCATCAATCGATCTCTACAAACAATACCAGTCCAAGTATTGCTATTACTATACTATACTACACAGTCCTGAATTGGCAGTTTGTTTCATTTTAGTCCATTTCTGGTCCGCATACTGTTGAGGCATTTGCCCATAAACTAGAGGATTCATTTATGTCATTGCTCATTGTAATACCATTGTCTTTGTGCTCTTTTGCTTGCTTTTAGTCATGAGATGTTTTTCCATCAAAAAATACGCCATCAAACAAAGAATGACATGACTGGGAGTTGTAAATAGCAGCCAAAATGATGCATTTGGACATGAAACAGTATTGCTCTTGATGCTGTGCGTGCTCCGGTCTGCACCATGGCGCTACCTGCCCATAGTAAATCTCCTCCGCGCTGTGGGGACCCAATTTCCCTGTAGCCGTTACTCACACAATATAAATGAACCACAGTAGCCCGGCAATGCTTCGTATCTCAACCAGCTTGAGTTATGCTTCTCATAGCACCAGTCAATTCACTTCAGTGCAATAGCGATTTGCCTTTTATATTTAAGTTCCCGTCTGTTGGTCGCAAGAATATATGCGGCGCTGTTATGCAATGAAATGATACAGCAACTGCCTATAACCCGCTTGTTTAAATGCGCTATACAAGATTTAGCTGTGCCTATTAGTGTGCTCCGCGTGCCAAAATTGAAAACACGTTCGAGGCTTTATTTATGTTTTGGGGTTATTGTAAAAACTGGTGAGTACTTTGAATGCGTATATTTCGGTCAAGACAATATTTTTGTGGCATGAAGTAAAATAATTTTGAATTTTGTCACTCTATACATTTAAAGTGCATATGTTTGGACTAAACATTTCACTAAAATATTTAAGATTATGCTAAAAATCATTCCTATTTTAAATTTTAGTATATAGTTTATAATTTGCTTCCTGGTTAGACATGTTACAGTAGGTAGTCCCATGACTGTAACCTAGGCACCACAGAGCTAAACAAGGGCTAAAACTCTTTGTAGTTATTATCTTTGTAGTATACAAAGATATATGACAACACTTTTAGTTTGTTAAATGAATGTTAAAACTGTCAGCAAAAGCATTCATTTTTAGTACTAGAGCTACTTCCTTTTATCTTTCAACATTTCCTCACTTGACTGTTGACTATCATAAACATTTACCACTGGTACTATCCCACCAAATGAAGTTTTAACTCGATAACCATGAAAACCAGTCGTATGCACAGCTATTGAACAGTTTTTGAATTACACCTCCAGTATGTGATTGGCGCTGCTCCTCAAAAGGTTTATATTTCCTCCTCCAGTTCAGTGAAATTCTTAAGCAATCCAAATGGCGGTCACATCAGAACCTATCTTTTGCTGCTCTGCAGTCTGTTTTTAAAGGGCAAGCCCACAGCAACTGGCAAAATTAGACAGAACGTTTTTTTCTTCTTGAAAATTAGGAGCAACACTATATTCAAAGCAACCGTTGCATAGCCTGACACCAGCACTCACAAAAATCCTCTTAGTGGCTGGTGCAGCAAACCAAGAGACCATCAATTTGCAATAGTCCTCTTGCCATGTCTAAAAATATCAGTGAAGAGTTTTTACACGTGCAGTGAGAGGCCATGGGGCTCCGAATGTTTGAGAGGTGCTGCAAAACTAATTGCCATCAAGATTAACAGACGGTGGTCCATGGCACTGTGCGGTTGTCACGAGAGACATGTCCTTAAGAGACACCGGAGATACATTTCACATTTATTTACACAGTAGGGTTTTATAGTCCACAGTATGTCCACAAGCAACACCTCGGGTCATTATTGGGTCACAGCTTTGCATCAGGGACATAGTTGGGACATTATATGTTTGGTGACGCGGAGCCACAGCAGACTCCCGGGGACTCACGGTGCACTGTGAATTATTTAGCCATGTGTTTCTTGTTCTATAAGACACTTGAAAGCCACAGGAGCCACTGGAGCTGTGTTTCAGGACAATGAACCGACAGTGTGTGTGGATCATGTTCTCTCTGTGGTAACCCTAAAATCGTTGTGTAATAATCTAAAATCATAGCAGCGCCTCACTTCTTTTCTATACATCTACAGTTCAGAAGGTTTGGCACCACAAGTACTGGCATGGAATATTGAATGTGAATAACACCGTGGTAGAATTAGAATGATGAAAAATGAATTAGGGAAAAATGTCAAAATCATCTAAACCAGGTCTGAACTAGAATTTATCCTAAAACTGTGGTAGAAGTAACACATAAAGAATACATGCATTCTAAAGTATTAGAAATTAGAAAAATAAAATATTTTAGATGAACATTTTCTCTTGTTTTGTCTTGAACCAACCCTCTTAAAGGTCCTTACTTAACTTTTATTTCTTCTAGTTCAAATAAATGGCTTTTGCATTAGACTTTCACCATGATTTTACGCTCAATGAGGCACATTATGTGATGAGAACCATTTCAAATCAACTGCATGTGACTATCCCAGAGAGTGGTTTCTCTGTCATGGTCCCAAACCCAGAACAGAAGGGACAGAAGTGGGCGGAGAAAACAGTTCAAACCGAAACATCAGTGGTTCAATAGGTTAGGTAAGAGGGCCTTTAAACGAGGATTCAGCTGTGAAAGTGAATGTGTCTGGATGAAAAATGTGAACTGCTCGTGTCGTGTACTGTGGAAGCATTCAACTTTGCATTGAGGATATTCTACCGTGCTCGATTTTTCTCCTTACACCAAATGTCTTTTGCACAGACTTTGCTTCCCTTACAAACCCACACTTTCTAAATCCAGCACAATTTTAAATGGCAACCTGAGTTGAACGGTGCCTTGCCTGTGCTACCGGATCCGCTAAGATGTCAGCGCTGCAGAGGTCTTTCAATAATGCATGTTATGTACACACGAGGGTGGAAAGATTATTATCTCCAAAAGGAAGAGATACACTGCCTCCGCCGTGCAGCTTGCATATGGTTGTCTTTGGAGCAGGATGCTATAGGAGCGGGCACATTATAGGCACTGTCCATGGCTCCGCTAGCTGCTCCAGTTGGTCTTTTGCACTCTTTCCTTTGCTCTTGTTATCGCTAAAAGTTTCTACACTCAGCGGGAGTCTCACTCTCTGCCCCAGTTCCTCCGCTCACTTTGAGATTTGAATTTGCTCTGAATTTGTCCGCTCCACGCTGTATGTCAGCCTCAGCGATGTAGCCTGTCAAGACGGCATTATCACAGCCCAGTGGCCCAGCAGCCATGCTTCATGGGTTATTCAGCCATCCCCATTGGATAAAGGCTCTCTTTCTGTACCACTAGAAACAGTTTAGCCTTCTATCATGATACCATCTCACCCCCAGAGCCCGCGCTATCACTGTCCCCATTGTCACACTTATCCACAGATAGGCTCTCACTGTGTATGTTCTCTGTCTGACCTAAAAGCCTAAAGATCAACTGTCTGATCCAGTTAGACTCTGAAACATTGTGGGCGAATGTGCGCTTTTATTAACACTAAGGGGCTGATCTTTTGTGTCTTATGTTCCCTAAGCCAGCTCTGTACAAGACCAACAGTGTGTTAACTGAAGATAATGGTGTGGCGCGTTGGTAACCATGGTCTGAGGTTAAACAGAGGCGATGGATGTCGACAGTACAGGGCCAAGTGACAACATGTGACGTGAATTAGCTTACATTTTGTAACTGCTCGGCCAGGCTTTCTTTTTAATATGTATATAATGTAAATGTGTGTTTTGTGTGTTGCTGACATTTTACACCTTACCTCGGATTACAGTTGGAAACTAGCTGTATAGCTAATACTGGTACTTTTACAGAAATGTTTATTCATATTTTTGTCTTTATTTGAAGGGACAATGTACAGAGACATTAAGCATGTAAATAATCTTCCCAGACTGTAGCTCAGTAGCTAACTTCCATCTGCAGTCCCCAATTTACAGGAGTAAATAATACAGTGCAAACAAAACCCTTTCAACAATAAGATCATTTCACAGTGTCCACTTTCTGACCCAAATACACTCTCACACAACCACATCTCATTCAAGTATTTACATAAACACCATTGTGCCTGTTCAATTAAACGAATAAATGAAAATATATACATATATACACATGCTCGTGTGTTTAGCTTTGTGCATGTGTCTTTAGCTATGATCAAGGCACACATTGGCAGTGAATATTTTTAATGTGCTTCTGCAGTGTCACAACATTTTTTTTTTTTGCCAAGCTCTTGTATTGATTGTTGTGGAGTTTCTCGTACTTTCAGTTTGACTGCACTCGGTTCATCAGCGCATCAGAATGCCGTCCTTACCCCACTCTCAGACTGCACACGGTGCAGCTCCAGAGCAGTGACCGAGGAAATCTCAATAAAAAAACTGAACAAGAGGCCCCTAGGCCGCACGGCTCCGCAAGCTTCTTTCCTACAATCAATTAGATCAAATTTATTTTTGTAATGCCCAAAATCACAACAGCAGTTGCCTCAGTGGGCGTCAGAGTTGTTGATTTAACCAACAGAAAATTAGAGAATCAAACAATTAATCAGTTGTTGGTCAATTATAGAGAAGCAGATTAAACAATGTTCACAGGAATTAAGCAAATGGATAACTGTTCCAGAGCATTCCCTGTCCATAGACTACAAAAAAACCCAGTAGGGAAAACGTAGAGACCTTGTGGAGAACCGCAGTGAAGGAGAGATCCCACTGCCACAGGCTTTAGATTGGGATTATGTCGTTTGAATGCGGTACAACTGCTGTAAAGCCATACTAGCACGCCACAGTCTGCATATGAGGATGAGAGGAGAGCGAGTATGTGTCACGAAGGAGGGATGTAAAAATATACTGCCAGTATTGTGTACTGCAATATCTATTCTAATAATATTCATGTGGATTTTACACATATTCATGCAAAGGTCATGAGAATCTTTTGCCTTGTTGCTGCAAACTAATGAAAAAAAGCCACAAAAATTCTGTATGATCATTTAGTCCGTTTCAGTCCAGAGAAAATAAAGAAATGACTGTAGCTTTAACTTCTAAGGCTTACACATACAGATTATGGCAGTTTTATCTTGATTGAAACTGTCCACTGTCCACTTGCACCATTAAAAGCACTGCCTACTACTAGCTGTGCCTTATAGTAGTAGGCAGTGTTTCACGCTTTTTATAGACGTGAAACTAGTCTTCTTCAAACTTCTGTGTTGAGAGAGTGTGAAATCTCACCATTATTTTAAGTATTCTGAGAAGGACATCATCCGCAAATGATTGATTTCCTGCTGTATGTTTTCTGAGCAGTATGTTATTTCAATTGTCAGGTTGCCCATGCTGTCTTTAAAAATGTAGACAAAAGTTCACAGCTTGAGTCAGGTCTATTAGAGTCAGAATTTGGTTGTTTTGAAATGTTCAGAGGAATCATTCCAAAGCTCAGAAGTAAGTGTTGCGACCGCTTTCAAGAGTGAGTTTTGTGTCTAATGTAACTCCACTCAGGCAGAAACCCTTGCATTATAATAGAATTCACATGCACACTGTTTCTTTTGAGCTGGCTGCTAGAATCGTCCCAAACCTATGCTCAGCTGGCACTCTGGGCTTGTAAAATGAAGAGAACTCTTAAATGCTATAATTAAACTTTAGACAGCAGTGAAATATTAAACAGACTGAGTAATGACTGTGTAAAATGATCTTGGGCAGGGGTGTGAAAGATACGGCCCGTGGGCCAAATTCGGCCCGCAAAAATGACTAATTTATATTTATTAATTTCCAATATATAAATAGGGTTGCCGTGCTGCTGGTGCATCTCCTCACTGCCTTATGCCGACTCGCACAAAACTTTACCGACTTGACTTCAGCTAAGAGGTCTGAGCGGGGCTTTGGGAACACGTGGAATAAAGCAGACGGTTTTGTGGATGTTGGAGCTGTGCGAAAAGTGCCACTAATGTGACGCTAACAAGAAGAAAACGCTTGTGATGGCAGCTCTGTGAGGAAAACATCCAAACCAGTGAAAACCTGGACAGATCAGGTAAAAACACAGGTCAGAGTGTAATAAAGTATGAACATGACAGAGGGACGCTGCTGTGGGCTCTGACTGTGTCCACATTAATGTGACTGGACACTGTGAATACAAACACAATGCACTCATTTGATTAACTATAAATAGTTTATTCTCACTAAGCTTAAACTATAAAAATAGTGAACTCATATTGAATTCGAGCAGCAACAGCCAACAGGTCTTTGATCTCAACATTTCATATCAGAAATCATAAAAAGTCCCAATTCCTTTACCTGCTGCTGATGCATGAATATGGACTCAGTCTTTCACTTTTGAAGATGTGTGCAACAGTGTCCCCAAATAACTATTACTAAGCTATATAAATATAATTTTTACGTTATGCTTGGCCAGCGACCCAGCCTGAGCATCGAAATTCGGCCCTCAACCCAAAATGAGCTTGACACCCCATATCTAGGGGTTAACTTATCATATGCCCATTTGCTTTTGTAAATTATGTCTATAGTCCCAGTTTATAGTCAACATACAGTTAATGCACAATATATATAATATAATATGCACTTTACCTCAATCAATCTTTCTGTATATTTGTACTATATACTACAGCTCCTTATTTTAGCTATCACCTATTTATTATCATCTGTATATTGTACTTACTTTTATTGCACTCTGGTTGGATGCTAAACTGCATTTCGTTGCTTTGTACTTGTACATGTGTAATGACAATAAAAAATAATCTAATCTAATTGTTCAAGCTTTTGGATACCTTAGCCTTGGTATTCCATGTTGTATAACTTTGGATAATGTAACGCTGCTAATAGCTAGCTTTTGTGGGTTGTTTCCAATCGCTTATTAATTTCAAAAGGGAAACTCCAAAATCTTATTCCCCCCACTTTATATACAGTTGTGCCCAAAGCAAAAATGCTCAATGGTGCCCCCAACGCTTTTTATACTTGTAAAAAAATACGTATTTCTGATTTTTTTTCCATCTAAAGACTGTTTTGCTCTTTGTGGAGTGTAGAATAAGTAGTGGAGTCTAAACCACGCCCCCCCCCCCTAATCTGTCTGCATCAGTTCAAACTGTGGCTTGTGCAGTGGATCTGCCTGTGCACCTCTCAAATTCACTTTGGAGAGAGAGCGATGACGTCACTTGAGTCCTTGAGTTTGTTTTGAAACGATAAAGAACAAAAGTCCGAGTATGCCAACTGTATGCCCTCCGTTTAATTGTAAAAGGAACAGTGCAGCTGCTGCACAAATAGCCTATTCTGTCATTCAATCCAAACTGCCTGGTCAGGTGGGTGCCCCTCAGAGCATGATGCCCTACGCGTAATGGGAGCGGTGGCACTGAAAAACATGTACAAAAGGCTTTACTCTGGAGCAGGGATTGGTCACGGGATCAGAGAACATTGACAGCTCATCAATTCACTCTCAAAGCCATATTTAATATTGAAAAGTGCAATTGGTAAACATGCTTTGTAGTCAAGTTGTCCTTGTTTTATTAGTGTAGCTGTGAATGGCGGAACGAATGCAGCGTGGCATTTGTGGAGACTACAGGACACTTAAGGCCAATCCGTTTGAGTATATAGCTGGTAGGGAAAGGGTTTATCTGCACGTTGCACATTGAGGAGTCTTTTGTAAAAACAAGTTTGTGTGAATGTGGACGTGTGGGTGTTTGAAATACATTTACTGCAGGTGAAATGGCTCTGCTCTCGTCTCTCTCTCTCCCTCTAAAATGCGCATACTTTTGTACATACTATATTTTTCAAGACCTTCAGCTACAGGCACGAAGACAGTGTTTTCCTCAGTAACTAAACTTATCTTTTTGTCTCAGTTTAAACATATAGCCTATACTGTTCTTTTTTTTTTATTTTATTAATGTGACTTTGTATTTTTTTCAAAATGCTGTCCTGTTACAAAGAACACCGAAGAAACTAAGCTGTACGTGTAAATGTAAACACATTTTTCATCCCCAGCTATTACTATCCGCTATCCCCAGCGAGCCATTTTTGATTCTCTTCCAATCCCCTCTGAAAAACAGGCAGCAGAAACATCAGTCCTCAGTCTCTACTCCTTTTGTAAAAACTCAAGCTCAAAATGTTCCTGGCTGTATGAATCGGATCAATAAACACAGGGGGTTGTATCAAATCATAATCACTGCATTCACATGGAAGCCAGGAAAAGAAGTTGCTTAGTCCCATTTAAATTAATTAAAAACCCGGGCACGTTGATTGCCGGGATGTGGATCGATTCTCCAAAATCCACTTGGCGCAAATGATCTCGACCTCTTCTAGTTCGTATTCAGATGTCATGTAACTGATCAATCGGACTGCAGCTGGACAAACACAGCGGGGCATGCTCGCTTGACCCCTGCAGGACAGCGTGCCATGGCAGAACACGCGCATGAACTTTAGAACCGTCGACTTGTGCACCCTGAACTGGGTAGCAGCAACTCTTCTGCTCTTCCACTTATTCTGTCCAGTTTGCGAACTTGCACAAGATGATGGGCACTTGCATGTTTTATTTGTTTTGTTTTTGGTTGTCAAGCCATCACAATTGCGTATTTTTATCTTTCTCGCATCATTAATCTTTCCCATTTTCCTTTAAGAAGAAAATGTTCACTTGGCGTCCAGGCAGTTTAAAAATATACTCACAATCCGACTATGGTAAGGAATACTCCAAGTTGCACGTGTCACCACTAAACCCCACTTGCAGCACATAATAGAATTATATAGCACACTCAACCTCACATACATATAGAAAAGAGGAGATTCAGCCTCAAATAAATGCGCATATGGCCTCATCATTTCCCCTCCTTCAATGGGAAAAATGCTTCTTTTTCCGCACCATTCTTCTGCATAATCTGAGCGATCCCCTCGGCATTAAGGCTCCTGGGCAGAATATGAAAATAACTCTGGCTGGAACTACCATCATCATCATGCAAGTCAGAGAGAGAATGGTGCAGAACAGGAAATATTTCATTGACAGCCAACCTTAATTACCTGCCGTGAGAGTAATTACTTTTCTAATACACCGTAAGGCAGTTGTTAACCTACCATCCTTATTAAACCTGCTGATCGCGGGGGTAAGATCTCTTTGCTTGGGTCAATCATTTATCAGCTCCTTCTCATAGTTCATCGCTGTGCAACAAAACACACATAGGTGGAGTCGATGGGAATTGTGCGTCCATGGTTTGCTGCCGAAGATATAGGGCAACAATTGAATATGTGTGTTGCTGGAGGCATCGCTAAGACCCTGTCTAAGTGATGACGAGATGATAATGTGGGCAGAACAGCAGGAGAAAAGAGGTGCGTTAAATCCGTTTTCACATTTAGCGTTTATTTGGGTTTGTTTCCACCATGTGCCTTTGTCTGTTTTTGGGGAGGGATTAAATTGCCATGTTCCATCATTCGAGCTCCCTGCTGAGGCCGAGGTAACAGAAACCCAATCTTTCCTTTTCTGCTCTGCTTCCAATATGCGAACAGCAGAAGGTGAGGTGGTCATGCATAATATCCTGTCTTCTGGTTTAATGAAAAAACGTTTAGCCAGTAGACAGAGTTCTGTTTTCTTCGATTACCTCCATGGATGACTGAGGGATTACAAAATAACATTATTATCTAATAAAATAAATCAAGTAAATTAAAGACTCATAATGTTGCCACTTTGCCACTTTGCCAGTTCCGAAAAAAATTTGTAAGACAAACGGAAGGAGGATCACGTCGGATGGCAGCGCTCAGGCCAACTTCCGGAATAAAGTAAATATAGATCACTAGCGTAACATGGAAAGTCATGAAGGACTTTTAGTTTTACGTATTTAGATTTTATAAAAGAGACGTCTGAAGAACTCTACAGTCACACCTTCTTCAGACCATACTTACTAATGCATGCCCTTTTGATTTCATATATGTTGTTTTTATTATTGATCAGTGTTTTATGTTGCACCTAAATGCCAAAACAAGTTCCTTCATCCATCCATCCATCCATTTTCTACCGCTTGTTCCCGTTAGGGGTCGCGGGTGACTGGAGCTATCCCAGTGCCTTTGGGCCTTAGGCGGGGTACACCTGGACAGTGGCCAACTCGTCGCAGGGCTAAAACAAGTTCCTATGTTTGTGAATTCTGTTCATTAACATTCTATCTGATTCTGATTCTACTGCCATTTTCTTCATTTAAAAACCCCAAAACCTCATTGCCTGGACCCTGTTTGGGCAGCCATGCATGTGCCACATTATGACACTGTTCTCTCATGTGTGAGGACCCCTCCTGCTGACTCAGCTTTGAGCTCAGCAGCATTGCAGATGTAATTATTAGTGGACTGGGTTGGGCAATATTGAAAATATGTATTCATAGTAAAACAAGCAGAAGATATTTTGGAAATCCAAATGAAATGTGCTTGATGTGTTGAGGTTTAGTTACCAGACAAATGGGAAAGGAATATTACCCAAAAAGGTGCAGAAATATCACTTAATACGTCTGTCACTTCCCTTCCTTTTTTCCTTTTAATTAGTTCATTTTGCAGCATTTTGGGGTAGTTTTTATTAAATTCCAAACAATGTACAAAATATTCAAATGTTGCATATCTTCAAAGCAGTAGCTTAATGAGGATGAGAGAAGGACGGGCATGCAGCAAATTGTGGGAGCCGGAATTTATGCTCACAACGCTGCAGCCGGCGGCAAAGGCGCCTGGAATAAGTGCAGCCGCTTTAACCACTCGACCACAAGGCAGCACCCTGCACTGCACGTTCAAAGAGATACATTGCAGTATGTCAATAAAAAAAATCTCTTCTGAATTATGTATACGGCATCAGTAAGTCATCAAAGACAACTGTATATCAGTGCGGCCCTTTTTCATTGTGGCAGCGTGACATTTTACCTCGGTAGGCGGGTGGCAATAGTGCCTCCACTGTAATCATTTGTGTATAATGTGTGTCCAGGCCAAGGAGGGGGCAGTGTCAGACTGAAGACAAACATAGACTGAGTCTGGACTATACTATGTATCACAAACTGAATAAATAATCCTCAAAGGCACTAATTCTAATTTTTAACTGCCTAAAAATACAACATTTAATTTTAACGTGCAATTTTTTAACTCATTCCTAGCATCCTAATTATTCACTGCAATGAGATTGTCAGTGAGTTTCCACACTTTCAGAAGCCAGAGTGGAGTCGTCACATCACGGATACCAACTAGCATGCTAACATTGCTTTGTGGACAATAAAAACACGGTATAGTAAGATGCAGACATTGCTCAAAGAAGGTTGAAGTTTTGCTGTTTGACCCATCCTTCAATGGAACAGAGGCAACCTGTGAGGAGCAGTGGGTAAACTGCATTGCAGCACCAGGGACCTGTCTCCATCTTGATCTGAACTTGATCAGGAGCCTCATTTATAAAGCTTGTGCACGACGCAGAGTGCAGGCTGCTTCTCTGTGCCATACGTGATATTTCTAAAACTTCCACTAGCTACAGGACTTTGCTTATCTCTGCGCAAACTGAGACCCTCTGAGACCTCTTCTTTAGGTACTTTTCATTGTAAACCTCATTATAACATTTAAGGACATTCAATTAATCATTTATTTATCCTCAATGACATATGGTTATGCGCCCTCACTTTACCTATGGCCTGCTACTGCCTCTGGTCTGGGAGCACTGCAGAGCGCTGGGACAGGCAGCAGTATTTGCCTGCCCTGACTGACTGGAGGGACGTGAGTGAGAGAATGGAGTGGCGGTGAGAGGATTTGATGGTCTTGTTGAGTAAAAACAGCATTACATCTCTGCTCTCTTCTTGGGGAAAATCTGAAATGTAAAAACATGTTGATCATGAGGGCTTTACAAGGAAAGGACCAGTGCTTGAGCACCACCTGGGTTCTATCTGTGCACGTGCTGAGCTCATGTGTAGCATTAAACACGCTTAATGACACCTAGGCCCTATTAGGGAGAGAGCGTTCTGGCTGCAGACTTCACCCAGAGTCTCCTACCTGCAGACCTTCACCAGGTATCAGTAAATTACTATTTTTCTTTTTTCTTCTCTTAAATAGCCTTTATAACACAGTGGGCTAATGCAACTGATGATAAAAAAGTGTCATAATAGAGTAAACTCATGAAAAATAGTCAGGTCACGTGCGGATCCTCCTGGTGAAGGTCTGCAGGTGGAACTCTGGGTAAAGGTCTGCAGCCTGACACTCATTGCTTTATTTTTATTTGTTTCTTAGAGTTCTCTAGCATTTTTTTTCTCAAGTCCTCGTGTGCTGTTGGTGTCGCTCTCTCTCTCTTCCTCTCACTGGAGCGAGACGAGCAGAGCGAGCACATGGCACGGACACACACACATTCACCACACACACAGAGATGCTTAGGTGAGACTACAATCAGGCAGTGGAGATGAGCGGGATATTAGCACTCCTGTTAGTTAATCTTACCACTTTACCTCTTGGTGTGGTTTGCCGTGTTGTTGTTAGCAGCGGAGGAACGCTAATGCCCTAAAACAGCCACAACTTGTCGGCAGATAAATGATCACAGCGGTTTAATGTGTAATCACTGCAATAATGGGCGCTATACCTATGATTTTAATATAATGAAACAAATAAAGTATTCACAAAAGTAAGCACCCCCGCCCCCCACACATGCGACATTGGCCTATCAATACCGCCAACCCAGCTAGCAAACTTCATGGAGCTGGTTGTCAACACACTGAGCGTTCGACACTCAGTTCTAACAACCGTCTCCAGCTGGTTTGGCTCTGGTTTACGCACAGCGCATCGTCTGCAAGGCTTACGTCATATAAACACTATATTGACACAGAAGTGGTGAACGCACTGCGAATTGACTGACATTTAGACGTTTTGGTGGTGCAGATGTGGCTAATACACTGCCCATCTTTTGACATTTCTAACCCGGGTTATTTGGGCTTCACGTAGGCCTAGCTGTCACACTGCTACCCAAAAAGGTAGCAGTGTGAGGTAGCGGTCATGGGTCTTTTCCTCCTGGATGCTAGGTCACATGCTAGTGTGTGAGTCAGCTGAAAGAGGCGGGAATAAGGATCTGGAATTTTCCCAAACACACTTTGGACAATACCTACCGGTAGGCCTGCATGATTACACAGGTTAGACTGCTAAATGAACATGCAGAACAACATTTACAATATGCACAGTAAATTCATCATGTGAACAAAGTCAGATCAGATGATTGTTTAATCAAACAGCATCCTCTTTTATCTGAGTCTTAGGCTTTCATCTTGGGGGGAGAAAATTTCTTCTGAGAGTTCATTTTAATCCAATTTAAAATTGAAAGCAGTGCTTTTAGGAATGGTTTATTCTAACGTTCAAAGCATGAAGACTCTGCTTGTGGCAGAGACATCATAAATCCCCCCGAAGGTATGTGGACCTCTTAGAAGGGGATGGTGCTGTTCAGTAACGAAAAGCCTAATGTCCGGCATTCGCTCGGAGGTCATCTGCAGGTCGCTACATTAATGCATGCCTAGTATTCTGTGCAAACTTGTAACTTGTGCTTTCATACTTTCAGTGGTAAAGGCAAATGTATATGTAAGTATACATTTATTTTTGCAACTTTTAGTCTTTAAAATACAACCAGGTTGACCAAAGTGCAACAGTTTTCACCAATAGTTCTATAAACTGGAGTTTGACTTTGTATAAAGACGTGCTCATTTTTATGTCGACCTCATCAAAATATGTTCAAATATAAATTAAAATACATTTCATGGTTACAATAACTTTTTGTCTTTATTGTAATTGCAAATACAATAACATATTTCCCCGTTAGAGACAGGGCATGGATCTGACACGTATCTGCAAACACCAATGAGTGAAGGGCGCGAGCACAGCACCGAGTCCTGGCCTCAAATCCAAGGACGGTTTTATGAATATTGACGAGGAGAAACATTGTCATTTTTTAACTCTCACTGTTAGTAGTTTTTATCTAGTAATATTCTTTGTTGCCTCTGCCTTAAGACTCTAGTCTTATAGATAATCAAACCTGTATTATGATCATTAAAATAAATCAAACTTTTCTATTTCAATTGTATTTTTTTGTCTTAGTGCAGGTTTAATCTAAAAAATATACATTTATTATTCTTGCCGTATATAGATACAAATTATGGATTGGATATGATATCGACGATTAGAAAACATTTGGGCATCTTTAATTACTGTGAATGTTGTAATTTATGTCATGCTTTGCCTTGCCACTGGTTCTTCTACTTTGACATAGAAATTGAACTAACTTTCACAGACAAATTGAAGATAACTGAGATTATTTACCATTGGCACACAGACCACCCAAGAAGATGACTCGGGTGGTTTGTGCCACAGAGGGTCTGGGGAACTGGCCAAAAACTGACTTTTGCATATTTAGAGTATAATATATGTTGGTGGTTGTCTTTGAAAACCCTCCATCACTGGTCAGATGGAGCCAGCTTTCTTCTACATTGCAGGCTCAGCTCGTCGTGTCCGTGTGTTCTTCCAGCAGCTGAAAACAAATCATATTAACGTGTATGTACATGTGTATGCTGCTGCAGTATTTTCTCAACTACCTGAAAGGTAATGCTTTTGGCCTTTGTACTTATAAGCGTGGCAAAACTGCTGTGGCCTGTAGGACATATTAGTCCGTCTGATTTACGTTGATTTGATTAGTCTTTGGTGCAGTCTTAAGTGAGGTATGGCAAAGTTTCACAACAGAATCATTTCTCTCACTGCTGCTTAAGAGAAGAACCTATTTACTGACCAAATGAAGTGAGCTGGAGCCTGGAGTAGGATGTGATAAGAATTGGGCTCTCACCACTGCGTGCTCAAGAAGTGGAGCCAAATTTAACAATTAGTACAAAAGAATAGGCTCTTTTGTAGACTTAAAAATAAATGAATTGTAGCTTTGTTTTGGGTTGACTGATATACAAAAGATAAAAGCCAGATTGTATGGATTTCAAGATGTATTCATATTTTTCTTTCAATTATTTAGCAATTATTCTGTATATTATTATATTGTTATTCAAAGGAAAATAAAGGTATAGTTCTGCACCATTGAATGACACTTGAGTCCTCTCACCGTGTCACATATTACACATGAAGAAATAGTATTCTAAATTGAGTTTCTGATAAGGCTCTGTTCTAAGCACGTTAACATGGATACTGTACAAGGTTTGTTGGTAAGGGTAAGCTATCGTTAAATTGTTTTGAGAGGAAATGCAATGTTAATATGGTTTATATCAATTAATAAACGAACTGTTCAACAACAAACACACTCTTGTTAATTCATTTGATACTCAACCAACCCAATAAAATGTCTACGCTAAGATGAACACAGCCATCCAAAGCTGCGGTAATTGGTAAACAATCACAATCAGTTTCCGTTCGTTATTGTTGTCATAGCGAGCCAAAGTGATTGTTTTTTCCTTCTTTTTTTTATTGAAAGTATTGCTTGGCCCATAGGCTTTATCGGCCAGGACAGCTCAGCGTGAAAGGGGGATGAGAGAGAAGGGAGGACATGCAGTAAATTGTCAGAGGCGGGATTCGAACCTCACGACAATTGCGGCCGGCTGCAGAGACACGGAGCCTGGCATACGTGCTGCTGCCTTAACCACTCGACCACCGGGCAGCACCCAAAAGTGTATTTCTAAGACACAAAATTGTAGCTTATTCATAAATGAGCGACGTGAATATGAGTATGCGCATGTAAGGATGTGGAAGTACAGTCCTTGATGTCATCTCTTTTGTTTCCGCCAATGGATTAACTATAACCTCAGTTGAAAGGCCTTGTTTAACCGCAGAATTATGGGCTTTTCTTATTGCGTTTGCACAAGAAAAACTTTTCGACGGCGGCGAGCAGAATCCGCCTGCAGTGTGTTACAAGCTTGGTTACTTCTATACGCTGTCATTTACACTTATCCACTTGGCATATCTGGAAAAAAGGCGATTTTCTAACATTTTCCCCCGCGACTTTCATGTGCCCCAGACTGGAAAATGACTCGTACAATCAAATTAGAGTCCAAAAGGCGTATATGCTTTTTAGCACTAAGCCTTTGATCATGTAGCGGCAATCTTTCACCGCTCATTCCCCTTTCACGCTAAATGGCCTTTGTCAATGCTATGCACCAACAGGTAGAAATTGAGTTACATCATCACCGTGTCTAGGGACATTATAGAGAGGTAGCAGGTGTCAGGGTTTATGAATATTACATGAATCAGACGTATTTCTGTCTGCATATGACTTCCTTAGCGCCTCCATTCGCTTTTCTCGAAATGCGTTCTTTCGAATGTAACAAAGGAAAAAACATTTGGAATCATATGAAAACATGTGGTGGCAAGAAAAGAAAACCAACATACCAATCCTCAATCAGAAGTGGAAATATTACCTAGATTGATTGATTGATTGATTGATTGTTTTTTTTAGTTTTTGTCTAAGAATCATATACACGCTAAACCACAGAAAAGCACTTTACACGAAAGAAAGAGCAGAAGAAAAAAAACGTATAACCCAAAATTATAGCCTATATATATATCTATAAGCGCACAAAAAAGCGTTACATACTGACATGCCACTAGATGATCCTGCGTTGTAGATTTAATAAATGATTTGATGTTAGTTGGCATTAGAAGGGGTTATGCAGAGGACATTTCAACACATCTTTCTGCATGTTATCGCTAGTATTTTGCAAATCATTCAATTGCGTTAAATTTGCCTAGTTAATTAACGCAATATTTATTATTATTTTAAGATTTGCCTAGTTACAGTTCTCATTTCGATTCAGATTTCATTAAATGTGCATTTATAAGTTCCCTATAAATAAAATCACTCAAAAATAAATCCAAGTAACACTGGAACCATCGTCATTTGCAACTAATGTACCCATTTTCTTAGCAATCTATGTGACAATGGCAGTCATAAAATGCGTGCAGTCTCCAAAAGGCTTCTGGGTATTTTATGCTAATGCTTTTTCGGTAGCAGCCAGCCTAATGCCTGTGAGTGCGGTAAGTTTGGGAACGGCGGCGCCCAACTTTAGCAGATTGAAGACGTATAAATGCCAAGAGTAGCTTCATTAGCATTCCCTGGCAACGCGCTCCCGTCCCCGGCTGCTGTCTCTATCTATGTTCCCTGTTCCTTTACCTTTATCCCTGGAAAAGTCCCAAAGGATTCCCAAGGTCCCGGTGAGTGCGTTAACCTACATCCCGGCCCTCTTGTCGGCGCCCTCTGGCTCCCCCGTTCCCCATCTGTCTTACGCTGCATGCTCTATGGAAGTGCGCTTGATGGAAAGTGCAGGTTGCAGGGGGATTCGCGCGGTATTACTTTGGAGAAAACATTCCCCACGGATCCCCGATGCATCAGTCCGTATTCCGTTCCCTCTCTTCAAGTTAGTGGGGCAGAAATCACAATTTACCGCCACGTCAACAAGTCCAGCGCTATTTCAACAGATTCTGCGTCATTGGTACTTGTTTTCTGGATAGTTTGTATGTACCAGAGAGATTTGTGTCACAGTAAATGACAGTTAACTAAAGTCTTCTCTGTTTACGGCCCATAGAAACCGTCTTCAGTCAATTGCAAAGCTTCCAAATATGATATCAGACTTCCTCAGTGACAGTTTTCTACATTCTTGCAACATGGAACTCATCAATTCTGTTTTGTTGCTTTGGTCATTCCCCTCATAATATGAAGAATTCACGCGTTTTAAAAATCAAACTTTTTGTGTTATCTTTTTCCTTGACTTGACTGTCAATTTTCCTCTCTGAAATCTCTGCCTTGCATGTTCTCTGCGCTAACTCAAACCTCAGAAATGCTATTATCTACTAGCAAAGGTTAGGTTAAGGAATGTCCACTTCAAATAACAAAACATCCTGCCAGTTTTAACGGATAAATCTAGCTAGCGCTGCATTTAGACGTCCACAAAAGGTTCTGAAATGCATTGAATTCTTTTGCATATTTCTGTCTCTCCTTGCTCGAATTGTGCAACTCAAATCTTCTATAAAACATTCAATGATTCCTGTACAACTTTCTCCCTTAGTCCATCTGCACGCTCCAGGACAGAGGTGTCTCTTTTTCTTAGCCTGGTGTATTTCTTTGGAAAAATTCCCAGCAGAAACCTAGGCTTCCTTCCACACATAAGGAAGTGTACCCAGTCCAATTCCCTCTCCTGGAGTTAGCGGAGCAGAAAACACCTGTCATTTACTGCCATGTCAACAAAGCAATATTTCCCCGACATGTTTTATCATGTTGGCACATACGTGTTCTCGGGGCTGTTTGCATGTTGGATTCCCCTCAGTCCCCTAATGATACATGCTTCACGACCGCGATAAAGCCTTGTTAGTGCTTCCCCTGAGCACTTTTAATGAAAGCTGCTATCCCTTCTGGCCCACTTCTATTAGGTCTCGGAGGACTTTAACATACATCAACCTGACACCAGAAGCCTGTTGCGGCGTTTGTCTTCAGCTAACAGTTTAGTAATGATGCGGTAAGGAACAATCTCATGCCACACAGAGCAAAGGATTGTTAACCTGCATTCTCGCTGTTTGTCTCGCTTGTAGGTAAGAGTTTTTTGTTGTTGTTGTATTGTTTAGGAAAAATAATGGTCCCGAATGCTTGTAGAATGTAAAAAAAAAACCATTGGCGCAGGTTTAAAAATATAACTTAAGTAATGATTTATCTATTCTGACCCAGTGCCAGACGTGCCCGCTGCCCATGCCTTGGGTACAGAGCAACCTTGACAATGTGCAGAACTTTTATACATATATATATCTATTAAATATGTCGGTAAGTCACGTTTTGCGCAAAAAAAAAAAAGTACATTAAAGAGAATAAAAGTTGTAAGAATTTGCCAAATCATTCAACTGTGATTAGTAATATCCAATTGCCGGGCGCCATATGTGTCACAACAGTATTCTTTGTTAAATGGGGTTTCCGTTGGTTCTGTCAGCATTTTTGCATCTTAAAAACACACTGGTTCTTTCACCAGCATACATATACACTGAATGCAAGCCTTTTCCCAGAGCTACAACAAGAGTACGCACTGGCCAAAGCTCGAATCTAACCGCTAACCTTCAGATTAATGGGTTAAAATGGGTTAACACTGGCCACTGTGCCACTGTTGCACAGATCCTAAATTTCATATTCTGCACTCGAGGTTTTGGGGTGTCTATACCTAATCCGAAGCTGCTATCCGTGACCACACACACTCGCCCTCATCATTCATTTCGCGTAACGTGGATGTGATGATGTATCTCCTGTCCGTTATGTGCGCAGAGCCGAGCGGCATGGTTTGCGACGTCTGCCCATCTGCCCGACGCCTCATTAGTTTCCCTGCACGTCTCGACACTTTCTTGGCAGCAGCTGCTCACTACAACGCAAATCTAATCATCCACAAATAGAGATGGTCTTTGGACAAAACGCATTTGATTTTAAGGCTTGGCTCAGGTCCCGTTGACCGCTTTCAGCCTCCAGGGGGCACTCTAGACAGTTGGATCTACGTTAATGTAGTCAGTTTTCAGTTAAAATAAAAAAAGTCAGTAAAATGAATAAACATTGAGAAAGAAAACAAAATTTAATCAAATGGAACAAGACCAGAGGGAGAACAGTAAACAAAAATCAAATCCAGGAAACATCCAATAAAAATACGTTTTAAGGCACAGACAAAACAAAACAAACGTCTCATTTCTCATTTCACGTCTTTCAAATTTGTCCCTTTTCAAATCAACAATTTTTTCCATTTTGCAAATGTCTAATATAATGTCTGTCCAGTCCCTGGTTGTCGGTGCAATTTGTGTCATACGTTTTTTTGTGAGTTTTTCGGTTTCCGTACTGGACAGTGAAGATTAAAACAAATGCATTTTCTTCGGTTTCTTGTTTATTTTCATCGCAGTCGCTGGTGTGTTCTACCAGGTGACATAACAAAACTTGCATGAGACAAATGCCTAATCCTTGCTCATTTGCTTTCAATTCTAACTTCCATTCTAGCTTTTCAATGTGATCATTTTTGAATTATTACAATGTCTAAAGCTCCACGCAGAATTGAGTTGACCACTGTGACCTTTCTGCTGCTTCAAGTGGAACATTTATATGTCTCAGCTTCTGCTAAATTTGTTTTTGAAGTTCACTGCTGCATTTGGGGCATTTAAAAAGAGAGCCTTGTTGACCACAATGGAACTACCCACCCACACGACTTCAAAGTTCAAATATATGCAACGCCATTGTTGGTGAATGACTTGTCAGGTAATCTGCACTTGAAAAGGACTTTTTACTGTAATACTCGATGATTTATGACATAAAATAAAATAAGATAAGATAAGATAAGATAAGATAAAATAAAATAAATTAAAATGAAATAAAATAAAATAAAATATGCTGAATTTGCACTAAAATGTTGCTTTAGTATTTATTTTGTTAGACTTTCCACTAGGACAACATAAAGTACTTTGCACAATAAAGCCATTAAAAGCACAAATAAAGAAAGAAGAAGAATAAACAAAGAAT
This sequence comes from Chaenogobius annularis, assembly GCA_015082035.1. NCBI lineage: Eukaryota > Metazoa > Chordata > Actinopteri > Gobiiformes > Gobiidae > Chaenogobius > Chaenogobius annularis. The sequence goes on from BJKM01000396.1 coordinate 76,110, forward strand.
TAGAGCTGAATGGGTACATATGCACCATCTGCAAGTTTTACAGCTCGAGTAGAAAATGAGGGAAGGTAATATACACTGTGTTTTCTCAATGGAGACTAATGCACTGCAGTAATATTGATTTAATAATGACACCCCATACCATGACAGCATATATTTAAGAGTCCTGTTTAAGTCTCTGGAGCGACGCTGACACACTGGGGTTGGATGAGTCGAAAAATGACTCAGACAAAGTCATTTCGCTGAGCTAAAAATAAACTCACTGTACGCTCTGTCATCTCTTGGCTTATGCAAACTACACCCAGACGTATTTTTTTTATTTTCGCTGTGTTTGTTAGTATTTTATGGATTTTTTTAATGGATTTTTTGGCAAGGATTTTTTTTAATTTTTTTTTATAAAATGTATTTTTCAATGTATTATTTGCATACGCTGTGCTACATTTTCCACCATAGTTTCATAGTTAGCGTGACCCAACTCCACATGCCTTTCCGTTACTGCAGTCCTCATTGTGAGTGAGTGATGATAGAAGGTCGTCATCTTTGGCTTGTACGGAACGCGCCTCCATCTTGGCCCCGTCGCTCTCAGGCGCCTCGCACCGACGCTCATTGAATTGTCATTGATCTGCACTTAGCGTCGCCATGGCTGAATGCATGCCAGCACGTCTCCATTGTCGCCACGGCATTCATGTACGGGAGGTGACACAAGGCCTAGGTCTGCCTCTGTGCCATATTGTACACATACGGGAGAAGGCGGTTGATTGAAGTTCCAAGTGCGGTTTGTCACTCGCTGCAAAAAAACAAAAAAAACCAGAACAAATGCTAATAAAAACAAGCTGTCACCTTTTTCTCATTTCATTATTTTGAGTTGATCCAAAGCAACCAACTTACATTTTATTATGATCTATCTACTGTGGATAAGTTAATTAAAATGAACAATATTTTAATGAAAAAGTGTTTGAATGTATATTGCCCAGCTGTATTAAATATCCTACATTTATATACAGCATATTTCACACACATAAAAAGGAATGTCGAGCCTAAATGAATATATAACTCTGCCTTTTTACATGTCATTATTATATGTTAATGAAACATATATTTACCTTTTGTTCAGACATAACATAAATAGCGCGGCGTAATTGTCCCATTTGGTCCGACGTCTGTCAAATTTGTCCATTTCCAAAGTCAGTCCAAATGGAATCTTTTCCATGTTTCATTGGTTTTGTTTGTGTCGTCCATTTTTTTTGGGATGAAATAAAATCATCTTAAGAGCTGAATGTTAAGGTCATTAAATCGAAAAAGTGACAATTATATATTCACATAATTTATTTACGGTCTACATTTCAGTGGTGGCCAAGAGGAGGCTGAAGAGGCTGAAGAGGCTGCGCAGTCGTAGTATTCACCCGATATAAAGTAGTCTGATTTGTGTAAAATGCTCCACGTTCATGCGCTGCAACGAGTCAACTTTGTACCGTTTCTCTGGGCGTCCCGGAAACCGCTGTGTAGTCTGCGGACAGTGCGTATTTTCTGTAGAGATCCGTTGCCCTGCGATAAATGCCACAAGCGGAAGGAGGGGCACAATCGACGACGGCGCCCGCTGAAACTTCCGGAATAAGGTGATTTAGGACGTTTTATAGCAGGTGTGATGAGGGAAGGAGAGTGCATCTTTATGAATTGCGTGTACTTTCTGTGATTGGTTGACAGTTTGTTGCTTCAAGGTGTGACTAACCGTGTCATTAAGGTTTACTTTAGTGCCCCCTTTATTGCATTTGACCCACACTTCAGTGCCACCGGGCATTGAGCGGTGTTCAGGTTAATTTTCCCATTGCGCATGTTTTAGTTTTATGAGGAGAAACGCAGCATCTCGAGGAAACTAACGCATGCAAGACACAGGCTCATCCACAAATCAAACCTGAGATGCTCTTGCTGTGAGGCAGGAGCGAAACCGTTATTTTAAACCTGCATTGTTTTTACTGTAACACGCTTAAGACGAAAATGCTCATCAGACAAACCGCACAGCTTCGTGCATTGTGTCGCACCAGCCTATGAGAACGATTCCCCTTTAGGTAATTTTTTTCCCCCGTGTGCTTCTTGTGTGAAAACAGCTTATCCCTGACAGTTTGTGACACTGGTTAAGTGCTAACATAAAAGTAAATGTAGTGTGAAGACACTTCTCGTCATGCAAGAATTCATAAGTGTGTGCGCCGGAGCTGGAACAAATAGGATGCATTAAAACTCACAAATGCAATGCAGAGCTACGGCGGTGCTGGGGAGAGCTAATATTCTGTTTGTCATAGTCTATAACTGCACACTTTTACACTGCAGTTGGGGACGGCTTACACTCAGGGACCCATCCAACAAAATATGGTTGTGTGCTGCTGGATTGCACCACAATATGCTGCAATTTTATGACATATCGCACATTGTGTATGAGTGCTTTCCTATAAACCGTCCAACCAAACCAACAGGACAAGAATATCCGTGAATTTAACAACAAACAAGTTGTTTTGTGTGTGAGTGTGGCAAACATGGACATTTCAAACACGCCAACACTAAAATCTCAACAAATAAACCATTGCATTTCAGTATAGGTCTAAAAAAGCTATGGCGACTTGTTTTGTTTTTTTGATTGCAATCAGTCGGATGCACTATAATGAGCACCTTTTGCTCTTACGTGTTCTCACAGTCAATCACGTCCTACAATCAGTCGCAGGTCATTGTTATCTGATGATGCACTGCACACACCTGTGATTTGCCTATCCTTAATAATCCACCGGTTGAAAATCCCTTTTGCAACTTTAAATTTCAAGTGTTTGGCCTCCCTTAGCCGCGCGGTGCAAATGATAACAGGGTCTGCAAAGTACAGCCAGCAGTTAAGTACAGAGCTTCGTACTAAATATACATTCCTCGTGAAGGGCTCTTTCATCAACAGGAACCAGGGCATATTCACTCGGAGAATATAGTGCGAGTGGTCCACGCGAGCCTCCCCCTATAGCTTCCCCTGGCAATTCTGAACAATGTATCCGAGTGCCCTTATTGATGGAGTCTCCGCGCAGTGCGTCTGAAACCCGCGGTCAAGTCGTATATCTGTGCTGAGAATCTAGAGAGGCAGGCCGTATCCTTTTAAGAGCCGGCATCCACATTACCGCTGTCTTCTGTCCTCGGCGGAAAACTAGCCAGCGCTATATTTAGCCCGCACGTCCAGTTTTATTTAGGTCAAGAATCCCACGCACCCCGCCGCGCTGATTGTGCTACGCTACGGTTGGTCGTCGGTCAGGCAGTCGTAGTGATGAGTCTTTGTGGCGGATGTGGCGTAAGCACTACAGGTTGGAAGTTTGTGGGGAGGTTTTTATGTGGCCGAAGAGACGGTTTCCAGTCAGGTGTTTTCCAGCGCAGACCGCCGCTCACGGGCACAGAAGTGAAGCGGCTTTGAAGTGTTGTGATGAACTTTAGACACCCACGGCTTGGTGGATTCAGACCTTTGAAAATGCACCTCAGACCTTCAATTCAGACCTTTGAAAGTGCACCTCAGACCTTAAATTTAGACCTTTGAAAAAGCACCTCAGACCTTCAATTCAGACCTTTGAAGGAAAGTGCACCTCTGACCTTAAATTCAGACGACCTTTGAAAGTGCACCTCTGACCTTAAATTCAGACCTTTGAAAATGCACCTCTGACCTTAAATTCAGACTTTGAAAGTGCACCTCTGACCTTAAATTTCAGACCTTTGAAAGTGCACCTCTGACCTTAAATTCAGACCTTTGAGAATGCACCTCAGACCTTAAATTCAGACCTTTGAAAGTGCACCTCAGACCTTAAATTCAGACCTTTGAAAATGCACCTCAGACCATTTTAAATTCAGACCTTTGAAAGTGCACCTCAGTTGTCCTTTCCTGGCCTCATGCTGTACATCCTGTGTACTTTGATTCCGCTTTGACAAATGACTTTCCTTAGTTTTTTTAAAAATATAACAATATTTTTTGGGATGGAAGTTACTCAAACGTCATGGAAAATGTTGAATGAACATGTGCATGAACATTATTATTATTATTATTTCAGGTCGTCATGGCAGCTTAGCATGATACACTTTAAGCAGCACTGTTTCACTTTCGATGGAGGAAGAAGGTGGCGCCACCTTTTTCGTCTTCATGGAAATGTTATGAATTTTCCTCGAATTTTCCACAATATTTTCCACAATGAGCTCAGAAGAAACAAGCGGGTGACGCCACCTGGCCAAATGACGGGTCACATCTGTGGAGAGGCGCCCGCACTCGCGTTTTTCAAGGCATAATTTCTGCAACGCCTGTAATGTGCTGTTCAATGCCATACAGCGGAACATTCAAGGGAAATTAAGAACACCGCGGAGACAAGCAAATGGCAGACCCTTCAACAGAAAAGTGACATAGTACACCTTTAAACCTAAGCGAACGATGGCTTATTCTTTTTGCCGGTGTGTTTCATTCATTGGCAGATGGTTTTATGCGTTATCAACGACATTATTCCACTTTAAATGTCAGTGTTTGCGGTGCTTTTTCATGCGGTTCAAAGAATGTACCCTGTGTCCTGGCTAAAGGCGGTCTAGCTCGTTACGGCAGTTTGAAGCTTAATTTAAATTAGTGTCTGTTTTAATAAATGGCAGACTGTAAAACTTCTCCTCTCGTTTCTATTAAAGTGTTAACAGGGCTCATCAGTTAGCAGAGCACAGTAAATATTTGATTTGGCTCCCGGTGCTGAAGCGTTATATCGCAGGGAATTTACGGGCACGACTTTGAGCGCTTAAGCCTAACGTACGGAGCGGACATTAAAAAAAACGAATAGGTTTTTAGTCAGTCATCTAATTGGAGAATTACCGATTATTTTTTTAAATTTTTTCCTTTTCAAACGAGTCTCAAATTGTAACTGAACCTCACGAAAACTAGTGGCAGTGGAATCCTGTTTTGCCGATAACTCATTATTTTTGAATCGTACGGGATTCTCAGCGGGCATTACTTTTGCCAGTTTAACAAAAGAGTCTGATTAAGTGTTGCCATGAAAAAAAAAAAGAAAAAAGGGCCAATTAGATTTCTAAGCGACGGGCTTGCTGGCAGAGTGCGACGTGCACATTTGCCTGCGTGCCGGCTCAAACAGACGGGCGGTGACGAGAGTTTGCGTGAGGTCGATGAGAAAGCAAACTGTGTCTTTTGGGAGCATTTTTTAAAGTCACAGAAACTTTTACTAGAATGAATACTTGGTCAGGCGGATCAGAATAAGCACGTTTGGTTGGCAATAGTGGAGTTGGTCACGTGCAAATCTGGCCTTTTAACGAGTGGATTTACCGTGTGGTGTGATGTGTTCGAATCCCACGTCCTCCACTGCGTATTGTCGTTGTGCCCACCCTGCTTTCAACTCTAAGAACAGCGTTTAAATCATGTACTGAAACTTGCGTGAGTAAAACTGCCAAATAAATGATTAAATAGCGCATGGAAAGTGTATAGATCAGACTAATTTCATGTTCTATAACGTTTATTTTCCTCGTAATGTAATGTTGTTTTTGTGCCATGCTTCGTTTTATTTGTGTATTTACTTTTTGAATATCAATGACACAACCGTGCTTCTGTAATGGTCGATTCAATTGCACGTTTGTTTCATTCAAAGAAACTGTTTTGTCGTGATGGAAACTGCGAATCTTGCATTTCCCGGGAAAAACGATTCGTCACCAGACACATTTGGCAAAATCTTCTAAGATTCTTGCTGCTACAAAAGGCGTCATCTCGAGGTGATCCGATTGGCCGGGGAGATGTCCTGAGAGCGTTCGTCTTCATTTGAGACTTTCTGTCTTCCCGGCAATACTACGGGTTTTCTATCTGCCTCCAAATAACGGCTGGAGATGTGATGGCTGGAACACTCTCAGCTGTATTCTGCTTATTACATTCTGCATAATACACTCTTTTTCACTGAGGGGGAGGCCTTTCACTTGCTTTGATTAACTCCAAAAGTATAGATGTTTTTGCTCGTAATGAAATAAGACGGTGTAATCCCTCATTTGTCCAGTAATGAATAAATACTGTACCTTTGGGGGAAATAAACCGTTCATTTTAGCGAAGAAGAGCTGCACCAAATACAGATGTGAAGCCATCTAACCGAATAAAGGGGTCCACTGGCGCACATTTCCTGCAATCCTAGCGCTGTCTACTTTTCTTTATTGTGACAAGGAGGTCTGACAACGAAAGATCATTTAAGAGGGCATAGTCAGGAGGAATATGTTCGCTTTTTCATCTGATTGCCCGTACAGTTTGATCTGGCATGTGCAATTCCGTCTATTAGATGTATGACTCAACTCCTGTGGAGATATTACACTTGTTAAACTAGAGAATATACGATGTTTCCGGGCAACAAGCGCAGACGTTTTCTCGTGAACGCGCTGGTTAAGGCCCGGCGCAGCTACGACGGGTCTGTGGGACACTGTTTTGAAAGAAAGATCCAAATTATGATCCGTAAATATTTAGTTATTTATCATTATTTGTTACAGATTGGGTCCACAAACTTGCCATATCAATCTCAGGACTTTTTTCTAATGCCTTATACTTGTAATGCGCTTCACAGTCTTGTCGTTACACTGCTGTCATTATTCTTTCACCCCGTAATCGGCGGTGGTCACAGTCTGACAGTTAAACAGCTTCCACCACTTTAGAGATTCAAAACGCTTGTGATTTATGGCTCGAAATCACAAATATGTCTTCGGTCCTCGGCCTCTTGCACGCAGCGCTAAAGGTACGGATGACTAAAATGTGTCGCAATCCAAGCGCGACCTTTGCAAAAGTCATCCTAACTCCAGCCCGGAGACTCCGCATGACGCAACAATACCTGTGGCTCAAGAAACATTATTTCACGAAACAAAATCTCCAAAATGTCAGCGGGCACACCTCTGTCTGTCCCTAAAAAAAACCCCAAAAAAACCCTTGGATTGCTCTAAACTTTTCTTGTCGTTTCCTCACAATGACTCCTGAACGTCTCATTAGCGGATTGAGGACCCTCTGCTTTCTCCGAGGAGGGCAGTGTCACGCAATGTAATGCATGTTAATCTCCATTTCCTCGATTATGTGCGGCCCGCCGTCAGAGAGCGCGGCGTGTTCAAAGTCAGGGTGACTTTCCAGCGCTGCGCCGGGCTTGTGTCGGAAAAGAGGGGGATTGTGGGCAAGCACAAAAAAACAAAACAAAACATGGAGATAGGTGTCTGGCAGGGGACACTGATTAGATTTATAAAGCAACCAATGTTATTTCCCTCGCTTTGGGACCGGAGCGAGACGTTACACGCTAACTCGAGCTGCCAGTATCCCAGCGCTGAGGCTCTGTTCTTTTCTCTTCTTGTGCTTGTACACGCCGCTGCCTCCCCCCCCCCTCTCTCACCCGTCTCCCATGGGTGCGATTAGATTCTGTCCCTTCGGACAAGATGGATTGGCCTTGAAACTGTCTTTTCTTCCTCTGTCACACCCAGAGCTTGACATTCACTTTAAAACCAAGTCCTTTGAAATATTGACTGTAGTGTACACTCGAGTGTTTTTGTCGGCGTTACTGTAGCTTAACAAAATAAATAAATAAAGATGAATGAATAAGGCTTACCAAAAAGGTTAACGGAAAGTTTTACACCGATAGCATTTGTATTTAGAGGCAAGAAAAGGTATCTGGAAGGGGTTTGAAGTGTAAAACTAAAGCTAATAAAATAATGTCAGGGCACAGTAGGAGAAATATGATGTGGTGGTTTTTGTGTGTGTTTTTTACAGTTTACAGTTTAATTTTCACTAACATTTCATCTGAAATACAATATGAATAGAAAATAAAGAGAAAATCCATCCGAGTGGCTAGTTGTAGACAATACATCAGCGCTCACTGAAAGCCTCTTGCATGTGGCAGCTTGACAGACGGTAGAATTCAGGCCCTGACGACTGCTCTTTGGGGCAGCATTGTATCATCTTCCTCTTGTCTCCTGTGGCCATTATCTCAGCCACTGCTCCAACATGTCCTCCAGGCCGAGTGGAGCTGAGCACTTTAGGGACAGGTCTGTCTAAGTGATCAGACTCTGCTCAGGAGCATTTTTCTTCATTTGAGACTAGCTGTCTGCCTGCCAATACTATGGATTTTCTATCAGCTCCTTAATAATGCATTGCGCGGAGGTGGGTTGATTGGTCGCATGCGGCGTTATGAAAACGTTGCTTCAGTTTAGTCTCTGGAAGGCGACACGCACTTGTCTATCGGAGAGCCATTTGTGTTGCTTCACCGCGCTTAACCAGGCCAAGTTGGGTGGTGCATTGGTTGGTACTGGATGTTGGTTTGTCTGTTAAAAAATCAAACTAAAATGGGTTGATTGTGATTGATGACAGTCAGTTAAGTACCATGATGATCAAAGTAGTTAAATGGCTAGCTCTCCTGCCTCATTGCCAGCATGTCCTGGGTTTGTTTCTCAGCAGGGTGAGACAGGAAACGTGCGCAATTAGGAGATTTTCCCGGTTGTTTTCACGTTGGATTCTTTGATGTCATAAACTTAGACGGTGGGCAAGGGAGCATTTATTGTTTTTGAAAGGAATATCAACCAACATGAAAATCCACAAATGTTTCTCCTTCTCATTATTAGTTTGGGATTGGCTCCACAAAAATAATGGCACCACGTTCTAAGGCTATTGTGAAAAATAAATTCCCTTTTTTTTTTTTTTACTGTATTTATCCTGACAGAGAGGACGTTTGAACTTTGTGCCAGTTTTTGGAATGGCCCAGTAATTACAACGATATGAAACATTAACCAGATCAACAAATCTGAAATGTGACAGTTAAACAGGCAATTCTTCTTCTTCTTTGGTGGTGTTTTATGGCGGTTGGTATCCATAGTGTTACATTACCGCCAGTCTTTACACTTAATTATTTAGACTTTATTCTTTTCGACTGTCGCTTTCGGTATCTGCGCTTTAGACTTTTTTGTTGTTGGTTACTTTTAATGACTGTTGGCAGTCAACTGAAAAAGTACATTTACCGCCACCTACTGTAGTTGTATGTCTTCAAAGTACGTGTTTTACGCTATACCGTAAAAAGAAAAACCAATCCGACTAATAAAATGTGTATGTGCGTCCCATACATGATAAGTATTGTGTTTATTAGCTCAATAAAATCGATAGACCTGAGAAAGACATGTTTTTGCTGTGGCCTAATGACGTCTCCTGTTTCCTCAGGTCTTCTGATGGTGTGTGCACAGCGGGGACTGTGGTGGTGAGTCGTCTGAAGATGGGGGAGATGGAGGAGGTGGACGTGGACCACATCACCACAGACATATCCACTCAGAAGGTAACAGAGCTGAAAAGGTGTCCGCTCCAGCAGAAACATAGGTTAAACCCAGTTTCTGACCTGCCATGCTTCCCAAATGTACATTATAAAAACGAATCTTGGAGGCTTCGAGTTCATCTGTCATTGTGATGTTTAGTTGCAAATAACTTCTTTATTCCTGAAGAGTTGATTGGTATACATTTTTAATCATCTTGCCTGATCTTAGTTTAGAGCTAAAAACATTGTCTAGTCTCTAGTCTTATTTCTAAATCTGAAATATTAAAGATAAAAGAGGGATTATTAAAATATGTCTGGAGGTTTAAGTTAATATATAGAACAATAATAGTCGTGCTGAATGATGCTCAATGCTGATTTTCACGCTTTAATCTGTCCCTAATAGGTTTAACGCATTCATGCCTAAAAACCTATTAGGGGTAAAAAAAAAAAGTCTTTTGCACGATGTTGAAAAATTCAAATAAACAGACATGCACATAACCTTACTTTTCATGAAGTAATGTGGGGTGAAATCAAGCATGCGTTTCCCTCAAGTGTCTCTATACTGTACAGTTCACTTTAGGTCCATCTGAGCTGGGAAAAGACTTCTGAGGCCTGTGTTGAAACCATGTGAAATACGTGCCTTCTGCTCAACACGACTCGCAGTAATGCCGGGATTAGAGCGGCGCTGCTCGAGTCCTCCAATGAGATTAAATAAACTTGGCTAAATCGTAATGGGGCTTTAGACCGAGTGCGTGTGTGGCTGCGTTCGACAGTGCCACAGCTGCCTTTTGTGGCTTTATACTCACCGTAAAGGTTCGGCGAGCATGTGGGCAATTTAACACAGTGACACACAAGCAATTTACTGCTGTGTTTGGCTGGTGTTTTTGGTCAGAGCTCCTTCCACAGATCGCTTCATTTATCTGAGCGAATGGCTGCTCTCACCTCCCCCTCTCAGCTTTAATCTCACACAATACATACTGCTTAACACGGCTCTGAGGTGACTCACAGACGCAGCGGAGGGAAAACTGTCCTCTTTGTAGGAAAAAAGAAGATTGCTTCATTTCGATGGGATGTCTCTACTCCAGACATGAAGTTGTACGTACGTTTTTTTTTAAATCATGCGGTGGATTTAGTTGGTGCATACAATTATTCTTTTTGTTCCCTCTACAATCAATGTCACACAATGTGGTAGAATACAATAGCTGGACTTTAATGGTTTGTTTGCCGGAGCAGATTGGCATTTTCTGAAGTTTTAAGGAGCTAATTGAGACCGATTGATGTGCAACAAAGAGTCATTATAACAGCCTGTTTTGTGATTTCATAACGAGTCTACGATCACATCTCAGATTTATGACAAACTTTACAAACTTGACAAGCATCTCAAAGCTTTTTACACTACATTTTACACAGCTGCCGCATTGACCGACCTTTACATTGGCTGCATTCCTGTGCCAACAACCAGTCCTACCACAATCACTTGAGGAAATGCCCATGGACACAATGGCCGCATGCAGTACGAACCCTCAATCACAGGGTTATGAGGAGATTTTCGATCCGGTCATGTACACCAACGCAGCATTAGTTTCAGAGTGAAAACAGACAAACTGTGTGTGTTTCAATCTGGGCTTGAATCTTTCTGGTCAGCAGTCACGTTCCTCACTTACCACATACTGCCAGGTCATCATCTATGGTGCTTTTTCTGACCACCGCAACACTGCTAACAACCCCTGAGCTGCAGCTTTGGAGACAGTCAGAGCCAGTGATCTACCCATCACAGTTTGACCATTTTCAAACTATGCTCAAATCCTTACACAGCTCATTTTTCAGCCACTACCACATTCGGCCTGTCGGGTATAAATAAATAAGATGATAACCTACATTTTTTACAGTTTATGCTTTTTACCGAAACTCCTGTCCTCTGTGGATCCTTTAAAAAAAAAAAAGAAAAGTATATCCGAGCCGTAAAGTGGAACAGTGGGCCCCCCCGTGCAGACCTGTGCTGACTGCTGTTGATATGCTGCGTATAGTATTGTAGAGTCTTGTATAATTGACCAAGGGCTTCTCTATGGCTCAGTGATTTTGGGTTGCGCTCACCACAGTTGCTGGTGCGGCAAGGTTCCCTGCCGGGCTCCGGAGTGTCACTGACAATCTGCCCATGTCGTCTTGATGAATGTGCTGCCTTGCTCCGCTGCTGTACCCTGAGTGTGTTGTTTTTTTGCTGGGAAAATGAGGGGAAGACACGGAGAGGGGACAGGCCAGACACTGCTCACTTAAAATAGGTATACCATTTTGCTTGGATTGGTGAAGATGGTATCTAGTAGTAGCTTGTGCTTTGCCCTTGTAAAGAACTTGATTTGCAATAGATTTTTTTGGTCATTAACACATTAACACATCCAATATAGTAAAAAAACAGTAGAAAAACAGTGGAAAAACAGTGGGTAAAACCATAACATCATCTTTTAACACAAACAAATTGCAATCATTGTTTATAGATTGTCCTGCTCAGACCAGCTAAGCAGAAATCAAAAATGTGACATGAAATCTAAATTTATTTAGCGATACCTGTGATACAAATGACTTGCCATTTGTACACAGTTAATTGAACAACTAAATAAACGTCAACATTTTTAAAATAAAAAGATGATATAGTTATTTGTACCACCCATACAATGAAGAGAAAGAGAACGTTTCCAGCTTATTGAGAATAGAGAAACAGCACAAATGCTTGGACTGTATGAACCTTGGAGCCCGCTAGAAAACAGCATGTCAAATATCTGAAATTAGATATATTGCTAGCTATTTAGCTGATTTTGAACCGTTCAGTAGGGGCGTCAGCCTTTCCTGTTCTCTGGGAAAACCATTTGCGGAGTTACAAGACTCGTCACTGAAGTGTCCAAAACATGTGAAGCTGGCCAATACGCCTGTCAGACAAAGTGAAAAGTTTTGAACGCTTTAGACAATATGAACTTTGTCGAAAGATTTACTCTAGGGCTATTTAAAATCATTCACTCTCGGCATGATTTCAACAGCCTTAATTGATCTGAACCTGATTTTCATCTTTAGGAGGCTGTTTTGTTCTAGTGACTTACAAGAATACATAAAGACAAGTTAAAATGCATATTATGTCAATATTGATAACCAACAAGAAAGGGATGATTAGCATTGTTTAGTAGTGTTTCGACCAAGACAGAAAAACATGTTGAAAAGTTCTCACATCGCTCTGAATATGTGTTCTGCTAGCTAAACGCTCTCCTCTGTCCGTGGGTGGCTGGGGACACGTATTTGATCATGCCTCACGGTTGCCAGACCGTCTGCTGCTCCTGCACCACCTCACAAAACAGTCAATCAAAGTAGAAAGAGACTGCAGTCACCTTTGATCCAGTCTCTTTACATATTTTAGTCATCAAAGGGCCATCCAGCACCTATCAAACGCACCGTGTTTTGCCGGCGACAGTCACATGGGGAACCTTTGCACAGCTGCGTTTCTAGCTTCTCCTCTTTATCATCACACACAACTTGCTTGGAAACATACTGTAGATACAAGGAGTTTTGTCCACTAATGGCCATACTTTTTCATTTTGACGTTTGTGTGGGTGAATGCTATGTGTCGGCAGGGTTCCGGTCTGTGGTAGTCATCGTAATGCTCCACACAGTCGTCAAGATCCCAGCCTTGTTATGGTTTGGGCTGTCAAGCTGTGTTAAACCGGATCATGAGATTGGGCCAGTTTGGCACCAGCCGACGGAGAAAGATTGTTAGTTGTCAGTTTTGCTTTGATGAGGAGTCTCAGACTGATTGCATCAAGAGGCATGGGAGACTGGCGGGCATGATGGGGATGTTTTATTGATGTGAGATGGAATACCAATGCTCCATGTAGTATTTAGTGGTTTGCTTTAATTAGAATGCCAAATACCAGAAGAATGATTAAATACTAAAGAAAAGTTGTTAAGGCATGTAAAGATTGTGGTATACTGTATATGCTCATTTTCTCTTTAGTGCAGCTAGTATTGTCCACATATTTTGTATTTTCTACATTGTGCTTACTTTATATTTGTCATTATACCTACAAATTGTACATCCGACGTGAAGTCCTGAGCCAACGCGACTATGTTGAAATGAACCCATGACCTTCCTGTTGCGAGGCGAGAGTCTTAACCACTGCGCTGCTATGTCGCCCCTGCGGCTGCAACAACATCATGCATTTTTGACACCGAAAATTTAAGAAATGAAATTTAGAATAATTTCCTAAAGATCCATTTATTGTGTTCCGCGTATTCAGAGCCAGGTTGTGAAGGCAGCGGTCCGAGCAGAGACAATCTGCAATCTTGTCCGTTCACTCATTACTCAAAGCTCGTGACCATAGCTGAGGGTAGGAACATAGACTGACTGTCCGATACAGCGACTGCGCCTGTCAATCTCAACGTCCTTCCCTCGGTCACTCGTGAACAAGGCCCCGACATTCTTGAACTCGTCCACTCGGGGCAAGGACCACCCGCCTGGAGTATAACATTTATGATAATATTGTAATTTGGTGTTGTTTGTACATCAAGGGAATAGTGAAGGGTTGTCTTCTCATTTTTGCATGGTATCAAGTAGTTCACTAAGACTAACGACCTAACTTCTCTGTGCAGTACAGTGCACCATAGATCTGTGCTTCTACTGCAGAAGATTGATTGGTCTTCATTGCTTTTAAAAATACGATACTGGTTTGCACTGAAGTTTAGCGATTGTTTGCACCCTTTGTTTCATGATTGCTGGTCTTTTTTCCCCCTTTCCTTCTTGCCAACAAAACAACGGCCTCCTTGAAGTCTCTCACTAAAGGTTTTACATCTGGTGCCCTCCCAGCTCTATCGTATTCAGCTTTGGGACTTGCTCAAGCTTGTGATTCTCTGCATTTATGTTCACGGCTTTAACTGTTTTAATGCTCCTTTTGATGATACAATTCAGTACTATTATCAACAGTAGTTTTAGCCATAAAAATAGACTAAAGAATTGCCTGCAGAATTACTGCTCATTTACACAGATGAGTCATTGCGGGCACTACAGCTGCTGACATTAAGATTAATTATTTTAAATGTCTTATCCAAACACAGTAATAACTTAAACAAAATTAATTCCTCAAAAGAACCAATTATAGACACTTACCTAATTAGTGACATTTTATTTTGTACTACAATTGATACATTATTCTTCATTAGGTACATTATAAAGCACTGTGCAACGTAAGTGGGTTCATTTTGGAGTGCGTTATTGTTTTGATTGGACGCTTTAAATTACAGGTTGTTTACACAGTGAGTTACATTCATGTTGTTACAGGTTGTTACACAGTGAGTTACATTCATGTTGTTACAGGTTGTTACACAGTGAGTTACATTCATGTTGTTACAGGTTGTTTACACAGTGAGTTACATTCATGTTGTTACAGGTTGTTTACACAGTGAGTTATATTCATGTTGTTACAGGTTGTTACACAGTGAGTTACATTAATGTTGTTTACAGGTTGTTACACAGTGAGTTACATTCATGTTGTTACAGGTTGTTACACAGTGAGTTACATTCATGTTGTTACAGGTTGTTTACACAGTGAGTTACATTCATGTTGTTACAGGTTGTTACACAGTGAGTTATATTCATGTTGTTACAGGTTGTTTACACAGTGAGTTACATTCATGTTGTTACAGGTTGTTACAGTGAGTTACATTTCATGTGTGTTACAGGTTGTTTACACAGTGAGTTACATTCATGTCATTACAGGTTGTTACACAGTGAGTTACATTCATGTTGTTACAGGTTGTTACACAGTGAGTTACATTCATGTTGTTACAGGTTGTTTACACAGTGAGTTTACATTCATGTTGTTACAGGTTGTTACACAGTGAGTTACATTCATGTTGTTACAGGTTGTTTACACAGTGAGTTACATTCATGTTGTTACAGGTTGTTTACACAGTGAGTTACATTCATGTTGTTACAGGTTGTTTACACAGTGAGTTACATTCATATTGTTACAGGTTGTTACACAGTGAGTTACATTCATGTTGTTTACAGGTTGTTTACACAGTGAGTTACATTCATGTTGTTACAGGTTGTTTACACAGTGAGTTACATTCATGTTGTTACAGGTTGTTTACACAAGTGAGTTACATTCATGTTGTTACAGGTTGTTACACAGTGAGTTACATTCATGTTGTTACAGGTTGTTTACACAGTGAGTTACATTCATGTTGTTACAGGTGTTTACAAGTGAGTTACATTCATGTTGTTACAGGTTGTTTACACAGTGATTACATTCATGTTGTTACAGGTTGTACACAGTGAGTTACATTCATGTTGTTACAGGTTGTTACAGTGAGTTACATTCATGTTTGTACAGGTTGTTTACACAGTGAGTTACATTCATGTTGTTACAGGTTGTTTACACAGTGAGTTACATTCATTTGTTGTTTACAGGTTGTTACACAGTGAGTTAGATTCATGTTGTTACAGGTTGTTACACAGTGAGTTACATTCATGTTGTTTACAGGTTGTTTACACAGTGAGTTACATTCATATTTTTACAGTTGTTACACAGTGAGTTACATTCATGTTGTTACAGGTGTTGTACACAGTGAGTTACATTCGTGTTGTTACAGGTTGTTTACACAGTGAGTTACATTCATGTTGTTACAGGTTGTTACACAGTGAGTTACATTCATGTTGTTACAGGTTGTTACACAGTGAGTTACATTCATGTTGTTACAGGTTGTTTACACAGTGAGTTACATTCATGTTGTTACAGGTTTGTTACACAGTGGAGTTACATTCATGTTGTTACAGGTTTTACACAGTGAGTTACATTCATGTTGTTACAGGTTGTTACACAGTGAGTTACATTCATGTTGTTACAGGTTGTTTACACAGTGAGTTACATTCATGTTGTTACAGGTTGTTTACACAGTGAGTTACATTCATGTTGTTACAGGTTGTTACACAGTGAGTTACATTCATGTTGTTACAGGTTGTTACACAGTGAGTTACATTCATGTTGTTACAGGTTGTTTACAACAGCTGAGTTACATTCATGGTGTTACAGGTTGTTTACACAGGTGAGTTACATTCATGTTGTTACAGGTTTGTTACACCAGTGAGTATACATTCATGTGTTTAAACAAAGGTTGTTACAGTGAGTTACATTTCATGTTGTTACAGGTTGTTTACACAGTGAGTTACATTCATGTTGTTTACAGCTTGTTTACTACAGTGAGTTACATTCATGTTGTTACAGGTTGGTTACACAGTGAGTTAGATTCATGTTGTTACAGGTTGTTACACAGTGAGTTATTCATGTTGTTACAGGTTGTTACACAGTGAGTTACATTCATGTTGTTACAGGTTGTTACTCTTGAGTTACGTTCCTGTTACTTGTTTTTAAGGTGCGTTCACACTTGTCTTTGTCGAGTCCTGGTTTGACCCGTTTAGTCCCAGATGTAAACTTGGTTTGGTCCTGTTCTAGTCCATGTTAGTCCTGTCTAGTTCTGGATTCAATTGATGATGTGGTCTTTGTTGCAAATGTGAACACACTGGTTGTTACACAGGGAGTTATATTTATGTTATTACAGAGGTTTTCGTTTTTTTTTACGCAGGGAGTTACTTAAAACTACAACTTCAGCTACAACAGAATCTTTTTCTACAATGGAACACCCCTGGATGAATGAGGGATGACACCGGCTATTGCATGTTGTTACACATTAACTTATATTCATGTGTTTGCAGGTTGTTACATGGGGCGTTCCATTCCTGTTATTACAGGTTGTTAGTTGTGCCAAGTGTTCTGTAAAATAAAGTGTTACCGTCATCACTACTGCGATGTTCATCCTCAGTTTCCAACTGTTACTTTTTGTATTATTTTTTGCTATAGTGCCATTTCTGGGCCTGTATTAGCAGCGCACGATACTGTCAGGAGCCCCAAAGTGATGATGAATGTGAAATAGCCGTGAAGATACAGTAGTACAATCCTGACCAAAGGAGGCGCAGCGGGCCCTTCCCCTCAGCTGTCACCTGCTGGGTCTTCACTGATTGCACTGAAGGCAACGTGATCCAGCATCCGAACAGAACAAAGAGGGAAGCTGCACTTGCATTTGGCTCAATATGAAAAGGAGGCTTTGAAGATTTAGGGAGTCTTTCTGAGGTGAATTTATATACAAAAGACAGTGTTTTGTCGAGTTTGTCACAGCCACAGCATGGAGCTAAAATGATATGGGGAAACAGTGGTGTGTTCAATTAAAGGAACAGTATGTCATTTTGGAGGTCTATTTTTGTGTGCTTTGGAACTGTATAATGGGAGATAATACAAAATATGTTCATTATAGTAAAAATGCAAGGAAAAATCTTCTGTACTGTCCACCCAGTAGGGTTGTTAAAAAAGTCAATAGCCAGATACTAATTCATTTTGAGATTAGTATAGAAACGAGATACTCATTTGAGCACGTATCAATAATACTGGGTAAAAAATAGAATGAAGTTGTATCTTTCTTGAATAGTTTTAGAATCTTGATGAAAAGTAGTTTATATAATGTACATACAACAATGAGCCATAATAAAAGCAGGATACATACAAATTAAATGTTCTAATAAAAATAGTAAATATAGATAATAATAAAAATAGACTTGTATAGTCTGAGTTTTTACTCAAAATGTACAGTTAAATTTACTGTGCAATGAGTGGTTGTTGATTAAATTATTGTTATTGGTATTGTTTGTCTATGATATTATTCTGCCGATAATATACGACATCAAACCTAATTTTACAATATGGTCTTACTTTTCAATCATAGTGCAATATGAAAGGTACAACTACTTCATCAGATTGCTTTCTCACTGGCTGCTTTTATCTGGAGGACTAATGATGTTCTTTGTGTCTTCTTTTGCAGTGTCCCTTGGTCTGTGAGTCAGCATCCCATGTCTGCCTCGATAGAGAGACCAACCCACTGTCAGGACCCGGTAAGATCAAAAAATGAGTCAATTCCATTGTACATTTAGGCCAATTTGCAAAGATGATTTTTGCAGACGATAAGAACTATCTTAATATTAGCTTCAAGTATTATTCAAAGACCGAATAAAATAAAGAAAATGGGATGAATTCTGAAGTGCAAGTAAAGACATGTTTTTGATGTTGGTTTGACACTTTTTAAAGTTTGAATTATATGGTTGAAGGGTTGAGGAAACGTCAGCCACTGCTCAAATATACAAACTATCCCAATCTTTACTGTCAGCTGCAGTGCTAGATTTTCATCAACAACATTTCACTGCAAAGAACAGCAACACTTTTAACATTATAATGGCTTCATTACAGTGAGTTATGCACAGAATGATTTGTTTTTGTGATTAGCGCAATTTCAAGAAATCTCCTTGCAACTGACCCATAACTTTATAAGTGTTTGAAACTTTACGTGTGGTTATAGCGCTACACCAAGAATGATTATGTTTTTAGGAGCTTTTGAGCTTAGATTGTTATTGTCCCTTCCCAATACATACCTGGCAGATGTCTTACTGGTGCTGATTGAACAGTTCCCTGTATGTTAACTGCCGTGGCAAAAAAAATAAAATAAATGTCATTCTTGAGGAGCGTGCGTTTTGTGTAAAGAAATTCAATTGGTTTGTACTGCCGTGACACGGGACACTTTGGCGCACTAGTACGTTCTCCCGTTCTGACAAAGATGCATTTGATTTCCCGTTCTCAATGCAGCGTTTATAGATCACACACATGTGCAATCTCTCACCATCCGAGTCCCCGTCTCTCCTTCCATACTGTTGCCGCCACGTCGCTGTCACTTACTGTCAGTGGTGCAATTATCCTCCAAACCGCCGACCATGTTTGGAGGTGCACATCTGCGCTCTGTCACAAACGACACCGTCCCAGAGGATACGGACAGATTTTTCTAATGCAATTTTGGGCTTCCACTTTTATTGCCTTTCCGAAATGAGAACGCACAGAAGCAACGAGATAGCACAGCCCACGCGCCGCGGCAAGTCATTTTCTTAAGAGGTGTCGGGGGGTACAGGGCAACGGAGGCGTCTGATTGGTGGACAGATTAGTAAGGCGATGGGGGGTATGTCATAGGTTAATCCGCTTGTCTGACGGAGGAGGAAGTCAGCATCGCTCTCATCCCGGTAAACCTTGTGTCCCCTGCGTCCCATTTATTTTTGTCATCCAGTGCACTTCTCCTGATACTCACGCCAGCACTGTCTGGGAAACTCATTTAATCTCGACGCCTTCTTAAAATCTGTCCCTGGGTCATTTTGGAAGGATGTCTATTACTTAATCATTGTTAATTACGAGAAGTCCATAACGGAGGGGGAAAAAAACAAGACTCTAACTGTCAGTAGTAGAGGCTGCTTGAATTATTACATTTTTCTTGCATAATGAACTCACCAGACTTGAAATTTTGTAGATGAAATTCAATTTGAAGCCATCACGGTACGTCTTTTTGAGAATGTGTCAATCACAGTGGACTTTTATCCCTCTTTTATCCCTCAGATCCCTCAGTCATGGCCAAAGCAAAAAAAATGTGGAGGCTGACAGCTGTCATTTTCTCATAGTATGTCAAATTAATGTCAAAAATTCCCTGACTGAAATTGTTTTTCTACAATTAATTTGACTTGCAGTCAAGTTGAAAATAAGCCATTAGTCTTAGACAGTGATTATCTCATTTAAAATGGTTTAATTTGTTTCTTTATATAGCACAGACTTACAAAAGAGATTACAAAACAATTATCTACAGAAGATCTAGACACGAACTTTGTGTCTAGAAACTTTATTCTTCAGGTTCACATGAATACAAAGGAATGGCCATCTGCATGAAGTAATGTGAGTAATGTATTATACAGTCATTGTCATATTTTTGGTGACTAAACTAAATCAAAAGTAATCATAATGACTCGGGCTGGGCATTATATTAATACTTCTGCCATGTTCCCCCGACTCTCACTGCTGCGCCTCTTTTCACATCTCAGCCTGCTTGTGTCACAGCCTCCTCTCTTCTGCATAGCCCGTTCTCAAAGTCTGGACAAGACACGTTTTATTTTGTGTTCGAGTCACGTTTGCGTTTCCAGGAAAAGGCGACATGTACACATGCAGCGGTTTCCGTTAGCCACTTTTCTTTCCTTGAGTTGACTTGCAGACAGCTTCATGTTGTGCAGATTCGTCCTCAAACCTCTACGCTGTGCCCATGTCGAGGGCAGGACGATGGGTGTCGAAGTTTTTTTCATGAAAGTTAAATTATTAGCATCAGGCACAGATATCACATAGCACTGGATGTTTTCATTTTCCACCCGCTTCAAAAGAAATCTTGCCACAGAATAAAACGGTGTGAAACACAAAAAGAATACAAACCACAACCAAACATATCATAATAAGAGTAATATATATATTTATTTTTTCTTGGATTTAGATCAGCATTGCATTTTCGTAGAGTAAAGAATTTAAAAATGTGTGTCAAAAGTGTCTCGCTTGATGAAAAGAATTAATGAACCAACTGAGCTCTGCGAGCTGTTTGAGAAGCATGTACAGTGTGTTCGTGGGTTTTTTTTTTTCTAAAGCATGATTTTAAAAATGTTGTCAGTTATGCGCAAAGGTTATCTCCGTGGGGTCTCAGAGTGATGAAAAGACAGCGCCGTTGCCATGGCTAAAAAAAAAAAAAAAAAAAAACAAAAACCTCTGAAACCCAGGAATAATTGAACACATATTTGTATTTACTCTACCGCCGTTTTCCCCGACCCAGCTTATGCTCGTCTGACTGCATTCTGAACCCCGGTTGCCGCGCGACACCGTTGCAGCGCGCTGACAGTTTCATAGCCTCCGGTGCGCTCCAAACCGCCCATGTTGAAGGCATAATTTAACGTCAAATGAACCGTCACCAAACAAGATTAATGGTCTGGGCACCTCGGCTTTTGCCTTTCAACGCGGCCCGGCCCAGGATGCGGCGTATAGGCTTGCGCGGGTGACACCTTTTTCATGACCAGCCGATGCGGAACCGATTAAAAACGTTTTGGCTCACTTTTGAATGGCGGCGGAGACATTTCCAGCCGGTGATGCGCCTGTTCGAACGCTCCCGCACAGTCAAACGCCTCAGCCCGGAGCGTCTCCACTCGAATTCCGCACGGCCAAACTAAAAAGGGGCCGTAAGCGCTTTCCACGGCGAGGCCTTTCTGTATTTTTGTTTGCATTTCATTTTGTCCCTGTGAATTCGGCATAGATAAGGATTTTCTAAAGTTGCTGTTAGTTCTGACGGACTGAACTGAGGCTGACTTTGCTGCGATGATTCTAATGAACAAGACAACAACAACAAAAAACACGTCTCCATACAATGTCTCTAGCTTTTCTTTTTTTATAGATACGACTGACTTTGCTGCATGGCTTTTGTATTTCCCTTATCTGCGTAGTCGTGGAAAGGACTCCTGAATTGAAGAGTCTAAAAAGCAAAGACCTTTTCGAGGCCAACGGAAAAAATGTAAAATGGACTCTTAACTGGGGTCGTCAAGATGTGTAAACCAACCTGCAGTTCTACACGAAATGCTCTGAACTGTTATTCATACAGTTTTTTTCCTCTGGAGTTTGTATTTTAGAAACTCGGATGCGCCTTCCTGGCAATGGTACGGAATCCTAATACTCTACTTTTGAACTGAGTCATTTGATTGGGGCAGTTAGGACACTTAAACGAACGTCAACAACTGCTGCTGTCCTCATCTCGTTAGCAAAGCGCAGCCTATTTGACGCCGGCGTAGCGAGAGAGCCATTTACAGAAGCAAATGGTCGAAAAAGCCCCCGAGGAAGACGAAGAACCGCTTATCTACGGCAGACACAGTTATTGATTATAGACTTTCATTTGTGCTTCATATTTCATAGGACCTCTAAACAGTCTGGCTCTGACATGTCCTTGAGGAGGCCGGCTTGTTGATTCGGATCTCCCTCTTTCCCCAAATATATTAGAAAGTGATGAATTTGTTCTTTACGCCATTCGTCTTCCTTTTATCTCTCTCTCTCTCTTTTTAGTGTTCAAGAACCCGGTGTGTAAGGTGTACAGGTTTCAGACCACGGACAGCAAGTGGATGCTCGTCCGGGAGCAAATGGAGGAGTGCACCTTGTCGTTGAGCGTCCCCAAGCAACTCATCAGCCTCTACGTTCAGGAAGACATGGGCCGGTGAGTCATCTGATTGCCTCACCGTAAAAGAGATCAACTGAACTAAAATAGACACATAAATATACCGCGGCAAATTAGAAATACTAAACACACTAAATTAAACACACTAAATATACATAATGTTGCCATGTTATCTGGAAAAATAAGTTTGCTAGTGTAAAGCAAATGTATTTACGTTATTCTAAATTGAGGCTCATTGTTTACGTTTTTTTTCTTTTCTTTTTTTTGGCTCTTCCTGTGTTGAAAAAGAGTAGGAAAGGGTTCATGTGTATTCATCTGGACACTGTTTTATATATATATATATATATATATATATATATATATATATATATATATATATATAATATACCGTATTTCCGGACTTTAGCCGCTCCCCTATATAAGCCGCATTTGCTCTTTTTTAAAAAAAACGATAATAAAACAATACATAGGCCGCACCTTTTGTATAGGCCGCAGAACTCTTTCCTTGACTTTGCATCGCATGAGCTCTTCCCGCTGTCCCCCCTCCGCTGTGCTCTCCCCTCCAGCGTCTCACCGTACATTCATATGATGTTAAGCTTGCGTGCAGCGCGCGGTTTCCTAGCAAGATCGTGGCCTTCAGCTTAAAACTTGTTTCGTACGAACTTCTTCGTTGGGTTCCATAATGATGCGGCAAGAATTTGAAAATAATTTATAGTTGGTAATTTGTCGTCCGTGTTTATTTGCTAGCTGAATAAAAAAGCAACATCTGCTTCTTTGCTTAACTTTTCTGTAGTTTTGATTCTAATTCCGGTTAGTTCGCCCCTAGCGGTGAAAGAAAAAAACCACAGAAAAGCGCAGCCTCTAAATAAGCCGCATGGCTCAAAACATCTGACAAAAGTAGGGCTTATGGTCCGCAAAATACGGTATATATTTTTTTTAGATTTTTAAAAATAAACAAAATGAAATGAACAAATAGAACAAGATTTTTTTTTTTACAAGACCAGAGAAATAAATAAATAAAATCAAAAGGAAAGGAAAATCATTTATTTTTTACTGCCATTTTCACTGCAGCCAAAAATTCACTCCAGGGTATCCACCAATCATCTCCACGCTGGAGTCTAAAGTCAAAATGGAATATAGTAAAGAACAATCCGAACTGCCTCATTGATCTCAGTGAATAACAGAAAAGTCATGGTAATGATGGGCCACGTGACATCCACAGTTTCTCCAGCAGTAGCAGACCCTGTGAGTAGTGAGCACTTTGACATGGTGTTGTCAGCTGTGTCGTTGCTGTCAGCCCTGTAATGGACCATAACAAACAATCCAATTGTTTTCTGACTGCAGCTCCCTCGTCACTGATGAGTACTTGATTAACATATGACTGGCCTGTTCTCTGTTGACCATGGTGTCAGGATACTTGTAAACAACCGGTAAATTGACCTTTCAACCTCCATTTCTTTAACAAAAATGTCCTCCTTTGCTCCGCTTTCACACCAACTCTTCTCCTGCGTAGAATCTTCAACTCACTGTCTTCAAATGAGTGGTTTGTATTTTAACAAGACTGTCTAATTTCAGGAAACTCCTCCCTAAGGGCAGGGCTCACACAGATCAGAGTATTTTAAAATCAGATCCCCCAGCAGATTGAGAGTGACTTTCAGATTAAATTCGTAATGTCTTGATTTTTTTAAACTTCCAATGCTTCCAGTACATATCCAACCCTGTCTTGAACGTACTTGAGTGAATCCTTTACCCAGCATATGTGAATTATTGTTACAGTTACAGGATTTACACACAAACGAACACTTATGGACAACATCAGATACCTTAACTTGGGTTTATAGTTCTTACTGGATGACCTTTGTAATGGCTGCACATAAAGGGGACATATTATGTAAAATGAACATTTCCTACATTTAAGATGTGGACTAAATGTTACTGATTTAGATGCTATCTCTTCCCATTGCGAGTAGAAACCAGAGCCCATCTTTAAGTCCGGTGCAGTGAATGTAGTGAGAGAATGAGGCCAGGTTAAGACAAGGACAGAGGCAGATGATGTTTCTGCAGTGTGAGCGTGCACCGTAAGTAGATCACAAAGTACCTCCCCTCCGGCTACACCACTGTTTGTCAAGACACATCATCCCTCAACTGGCCTGTCGTCCCCGGCAACACCTCTCATATGCATTCAGACACATTCGCACACAACAACAACAACAACAACAACAAAATTCATCTTTGTGCCACTACAAAAATAGCAGTATAATTTGGCAGATAATAGTCCTTTGCAACGCTCGCTTGTGGACGGGGGGTTTTTTTCAAACCCATTTTGGAATCATTTGTAAAATGCAAATAAGGAGAAAGTTTGTGCAAATAATTTTGTTCATCGTTGAAACTATATTGAAGTAATATTTCTTGACATAATAGCCTCATAAAATAGTGACACGGACAAACAAAAGACAGAAAAAGAAGGATATGTTGAAAAACTAGTTGCAAAAAGAGCAGCCCTCATTTCTAATTGACAATGATATGCTGGGGTCTTCCACAGCCAGTCCTTTGTCCATCAAAACATTCAGAGAGGAAAAATATTGACAATATTCTGGTCAAATGTGAATGAATGGAAATCTGTAGTATTTTATTTTCAAGGAATTTATATTGAAAATTATTTGTTTTTAATAATTTAATAATAAGTTATTTTCAGCACAACATTTTGTCTTTGATATTACCATGTGATCTTTCATATATATTATATATATATAAGGCTCATTCCAACACGTACAACAGGTAAAATAGTCCTGACCAAGCATAGCACAATGATCTGGAGATGGGTCCCCGATCACTGCTCCTGAGGAGGTGACCCAGTGGCATTGAGGGATGGGTCAAATGCAGAGGACAGATTTCACTACGGGGACAATAAAGACCAACTTTGTCCCATTTATGCAATGTATCTACTTGTTTTAAGTAAAAAAGGTTGTAGCAAGACCCGCACATTTACTTAATTACATGTTTGGTCTCCCTGATCTTCCTCAGGGTTCAGAGGGAACTAAACGTTGTAAATAAAGTAAATAAAGAGTGAGACAGTGTGTTGGAGCACCCGTTTCCCGGTCAGATGTGCAGAGTCCACCCAGAACCTAAACTTGTTTTAGTATCAACAAGTATCTGAGTATCTGTATCTATCTGACAAGCGTAGACCAAATAATGTCTTACACAGTTATCAAAAAACATAACTATACTATATTTCACTCAAATGTAGAAACTCTGCTGGTACACAACTAGAAATGTATTCATGATTTGTTATCGTTTACCCCCGTCTCAACTTTGTGTGACCTCCATCAAAATCAAGCTAAACTAATATTTTAATTCACCTACCTTTTCACGTCTCCGTATTTGAATATACGCTCACCTTCTACCCAAATAGCCCATTACAAAACTGATTATTGGGACCAAATTTAGAAGCAAATGACAACAGATGTATTAACCGTCTTATCAGTGTAGCGCAGCCCGTGAGCGCTCAGCGGGCGACGGTGACTACCCCTCTGCCACGTTTGTTTATTAACAGGCATGGGCAGCACAGTCTTTTAAGCGCCTCCTTTTATAATCCCTTTTAAATGTTGTCTGTCTGCGCGCCGCCTCGCCGCGTGGCCAATGCTGTCACTCGTGCATTAAATGATTCTGTTAGTGCTGGAGTTGGGATTGCGGCGCCGGGTGGTGGGTGGCTCTTTGAGAATCAGATGGTCCTTTCGCAACACTGAAGAGCTTCTTCAAAGACCGAGTTTACACAGCCACAATGCGCTTGTTCGGCAGTGGAAACGTGTCTCCCTTTGCATGCCAAAAAGGAATATCTAAGATTAGACGGGTGGTTGAAACACGCTTGACGATTATGTGCGCGTAGAAAGCATTGAGTAGGTATTGTTGATTATAACGGGGATGATGTAAATGAGTTAATAATTTAACTTTTGACATCAAGTAAGGTTTAAAGTTATGTTCTGTTTTGTTCTGATCTAGGGAGTTGCAGTTTGAGCAGAACTTTGTGGAAGCAGTTAGCTGTTATTTCTTATAATCTATAAGCGCTTTTTGGGTTTATTCTGTTGTTTCTTCTTCACTACTGAACATTCTCCAACTAAATGCTTGCCTCATCATCTTCTCTAAACCATTTTACATTTCGAAATATCAAGAAACAATCTCGACTTGGCAGAAATGTTGTTTATGTCCTGGAGCGGGCTAAAGATTTTCACCCCGATTGGATAAATATGACACACGATGGCATGTTCCGCAACCCATCGACCTACGGAATCACCTTTGCGAATTAGTAAAAGTACTTAAGGTATGTTTATGTTTAAGGAAGGAAAACAAACGTAGGATTAACATTCCAGAAAAATGTAGTTTCGGTGCATTTTGACATTTTCAAGTAATAGAGCATTTTTTCTTTTGTTTTTGTCGGTGAAGATAATCCATCCCGTTGTTAATATTTCACATACTGTAGGAGTGCTTTTCCTTCCCAGTCCTCTCACGCAGCCTTTATTGACCTGCACACAAAGGTCTGTGTGATTAAATTGAACAGGCCGCACCATAACGGGCCATGAAATAAAGGTGGCTACATGACAGCTCCTCGCCGCTCGTAATCCTTAGTCATCGCTCCCGCTCACTTTTAATGCAGGGACCACCATGACTCTGAGGACAAGGATTCATATAAATCAAAATGGTTCCACACCATATGTGAGAAAAGTAATAAATGCATCGTGCAATATAGATATTTCTGCATTTTATGTCTACCATATTGACCGCAAACTATAAATCAAACCAGAACCAAAACATCTCTTAATATGAAAGACGATGGAAGATGGAAGTGATATAAATTATATTACTAAAACTTCAGTTCAATATTTGGGTAATGTATACTATGTGCTTCTATCGTATACATTTTTTCTCCCCCAGAGTTTATCCTAGGCCAGTTACTCTCCAGTAATTACTCCATTGATGAAATTCATCATGTCCACTTTTGAAAACTTTGGTTTGTTCGTTTATGAAGACAAAAGTGTTTTTTTTTTGTTTTTTGTTTTTTTCAGTGAGCATCTGTGCCTCCTCCACTCCTCCATTTCACCATGTAAGGACTTTGCAGAGTTATGAATGACATTTACCTAAACATGAGCCGATAATGAGCGGGTTTTATTGACACAAGAGCAAAAGGGATGACGGAGGGGGACGCTGCATCAGAGACACATAAAGTCTGCTTCTCTGACAAACGCATTTCCCTGCCAATAAACAGTTTGTGGAAAGAGGTGCTCAAGTGCAATGACTTTTTTTACATATATATTTTCTTACACTTGACTTAGCTCGAAACCAAACGTCTTCCATGTGCTCGCTGTACGTGCAAGTTTGAGCGCGTGAGGACGAGACACCAGTGTGTGTGTGACGTGTGAGGAGGGGGACAGAGCTGCCGTGTGTGTGACGAGGCGTGAGGGCAGGCGAAGGGCTGTGGCGGCGTGTGCAAGGAGAGGCAACAGCGGAGCCGCGTTGCGAAGGGGACACTGATACGTGTGTGGGGAAAGTGAGGGGAGGACGGCGCTTCGGTACCGGCTTATCTGTTTGGCAGTTGCATCTTTTGACGGACGCTAAACTTTATGTCCATCTTCTCCTTAAATAGAACAAAAAGAGCCAGCACCTCGTTCTTGTGCAAGTGCATCCGGACGGTTTTAAAATGACTAAACATTAATACAAATTACTCTTTTACTTCCCAATCTCAAGCAGTTGTGATTAAATGAATGATAGGCTAGTATTTGGTATTTGGTAAGTAAAGGAATCTATACGCATTGTGCATTAAACACAAACCTACTCAAACGGGCTCCTTCTCTCCTCTCTGAGCGCAGATCAACTTCTGCCTCGGCTCTGAAAACTCCATACGCAGGGTTTAATGCCATACTGCATTTGAGTTTAATAACAGTCTTCCTGAAGATGTGAGACAGGCTTCTACTCTGAAAATTTTCAAAGCTAGAGTAAAATCAGGTCTGTTTAACTGTGCATATAACTTATTCTATTTTAAAGAACGTTTTACAATTGTTATTTATGTTTGTATCTGTTTGTATTGTAATTGTAATATGGTCCTGTTATGTAAAGCACTTTGAATTACTCTGTGTACAAATTGTGCTTTAGAAATAAACTTGCCTTGCTTTGCCTATTGTTGAACATTCCAGGCAAAGCAATAACACCTCCACAGAGAGAAGTTGCCGGGGGACCCTCCAACAGAAAATGTACATGTAAATGTAACAAGAATATCTTTTCACTCTTCCTTTTTTAATGTTAACCTTTGAATAGACCAACTACACAATTCTTATCCATTATAAGTGTTACAAATGTAATAAAATTGACCAGCTTTTAATGCATCTCAAAAGCAGCTTAACATCCTGGCCTTTAGTCTGCCTTCATTTCCTGCTCATGTCTCCCGGCCGTTCCTTCCAGACAATGATGCTCTGATCAAGAAGGGGATAGCGCATATCTCTTCTGCCATCGCTCTGTCTTATCACCCTCATTTGGCCAGCACTGCTGTTTGCCCATTATGCGCTTCATTATCTTTATTTACATTGGACTCATCAGGACTGACCTCCGCTGTGGACTTCCTGACACGAAATCACCAACGCCTCTGGAGACGTTAACGCTTTGACACTATTACACCCAAATAAAACAGTTGAAGAGCCCATATATTGAGATGTGTAAAATTATGCATTGACTCTTTATTTGATGTTTTAGATGAGAAAAATCAGAGAGCATTGGTTTTTGATTGACTAAAAGGGTTGTATAATTTGAAGGGGTGCATCAACATCAAGTAGTAACGCTGGAAACAGTGCTTTTGATTGAAACCAATAGGAAAAACTTTAGTCGGATGTCACCAGCTGAGAAATGTGCAATCCGCTATACAACGCTGCTGCCTTGATATCCTTGTCAAGCTTCCATTAACGTCCATAAAGCGGTGGTTTTATTCCTCGACATAGGCCACAGAGAAGGCCATTTGGCGCGTGGAATTCTGTCAGTCCCATTCTCATAAAAGCAATATATCAAAATGGCAGTGACAGAAGCTGTTTAAATTTGGCACAAGTTTAACTCAAAGAAGGATGACAAGTTCAAGGGCGGTGTCACCTTATGAAACGCACACTGGCAATTTCTCAAATCTGGGATTGAGCGCAATTATTGGACAGTCATAAATATCGACAAAGGCAAAGGGCAATATAATAGGCCTGTTTAAGCAGAGCAAGGCGGTGACGGCGGCTCAAGGCGGCTGAAGGCGGATGGCCCTACGACACCAGTGCACCAGACACGATACCCGTGCACCAGCCACGGCACCCGTGCACCAGCCTCGATACCCGTGCACCAGCCACAACATCCGTGCACCAGACACGACACCCGTGCACCAGCCACGACACCACACAGCCACGACACCAGTGCACCAGCCACCGACACCCGGTGCACCAAGCCACTGCACACCCGAGCACCAGCCTCACACCGTGCACCAGCCACACGACCCGTGCACCAGCCACGACACCCGTGCACCAGTGCCACACCACCAGTGCACCAGCCAACGACCACCAGTGCACCAGCCACGACACCCGCTGCACCAGCCTCGACACCAGTGCACCAGCCACGACACACCCGTGGCACCAGCCACGACACCGTGCACCAGCCACGACACACAGCTGCACCAGCCTCGACACCAGTGCACCAGCCACGACACCAGTGAAAAGCATCTGCAGCGCCTTCATGGACTATAAAGACCAAATGCATGATGGGAAATGTAGAACTGTGAGAATTCATCGTGCTGACAGCTGATTGGGCCAGATCTGTTTTGATCAGAAACATAACATCCTGCAGTTCTACACCGTTCTTCCCCCTCTCTCCTCATCTCATCCGTCTACTTTAATCAATTCATTTTATTTTTGTAACACATCACAGCAGCAGTTGCCTCGAAGGTGACAGTGAAAAACAAATTACACAATGTTCATAGGAAATTAACAAATGTCCTAACGTCCCCTTCCTCAGACCTTCCTTCTCAGCAAGAAAAACTACAAAACCTTTTGGCAAAAGTAGAAACATCGAGGACTTCCACAGTGAAGGAGAGATCCCACGGATGGGCAGGACTCGCTTCAATTTGCAGATACACTGTGGAGCCAAACCACTCAGGAGGAGAAAAAGTTGTTCAAAGCAGATGAAGAGCCGTTCATCTGTAGTAGAGACCGTTTCTCCGGAATATCATCACAAATGGTCCAAATGAGACGGAAAAGGCCCAGGCTGTTGTACAATATAGACAACAGAAATAATATATGATCTTGATGTGCTTAAAGTCCATTCTCACCATAGATAAAGATCAGGCTTTAAACTTTATTCGTGACGTGAGCTCATTGTTTTTGGCTGATCTCAGGCCGCCTCTCTGTTCTCGGGCTTCTGGAGCGGTCAAGTTGACTCTAGGCTGCGCCCCTCGGGTTCTCCCCCTGCTCTCGCCGACAATCCAGCTGG
Organism: Chaenogobius annularis; assembly: GCA_015082035.1. NCBI lineage: Eukaryota > Metazoa > Chordata > Actinopteri > Gobiiformes > Gobiidae > Chaenogobius > Chaenogobius annularis. The sequence continues at coordinate 107,024 of BJKM01000396.1, forward strand.
AGATTTTGCCTGCTTAAACAAGACTATTATCGCAGCCATGTTCAACCAAAAACTGTGAGAACACTAGGTAAAGTTGTCTGTTATAAATGTGTTTTTCTTCCATATTGAACAAAGCATCTTCCAGTGTTAATAATCTAAACACAAAGAACTAGTCTCTCAATATCAAACACTCAAAAGAACATATATTATTATTATTTGTATCAGGATTATTATTAGACATTCTGATGAGTTGGAAGACAGGCAAAACGTTTTAAGATTCTGATTTATATAGGTTAATAGGTTAATTAAAGACGTAGTCATATCCAAGACTTTGGCGACCGGCACAACAACACAGCTGTTTATACTGAAGCCTTACTCGCAGTGTGTAAACCATATGCATAAGTCTGTCACAACCACCTGCAGAGAAGCTTTGGGGGCACTTTGCTTCAAGCCGCAGCGTTGTTGAGAACTACAAAACTGTTTTCTATGATCTCTTATTTATTCCGCAGTCAGTCTGGTGAATATTTTACATCGCTTCCGACTACGTTGAATAGAAAAACGGTGCAAATAGAATAAGAATTGAAAGAGGTGATGAGGGTCTGCACCAAATTTGTGAAAATGTGGTTTATTACATGAAATGTTCTTTTTGCCTTTTTGTGGTTGCGAGCTGGAAATATACAAAAATGAAATGAAAACAACCAACAATGCCACCTGAAAGCTCAGGACCTAAAATAAATAAAACTATAGCATAATCCAATTCAATTTATTTTTGTTACGCCCGAACAGCGGTTGCCTCAAAGGTCGACAGTGAGAACAGATTAAACCATTTTCATAGGGACTTGGCAATGTCCCAGCATCGCCTGTCCTTAGACCCTTCTTCTCAGCATAAAACGACCAAACCTCTTTGGGAAAAACTACAAACCTTGAGGAGTTCCACAGTGAAGGAGAGGCGGACGCTCTTCAATTTGCAGATAGACATAGGAGCTGGACCCACTCAGGAGGAGAACCAGTTCTTCAAGGCAGATGAGGAAACCGTTTCTCCAGGCAGTTGAGCAGCATCTGGAGCCACAGGTCATCAGTGTGCCAGTTCCACTCCCCTCGAGGAAGTGGAAGAAGAAAAGATGTGAACAGCAATGAACAGATTGCAAGTGAAATTAAATATTAAATGTTGTTGATAGGAAAAGTAGGAGAAAGCAGAGGATAGTGCTCAAACTGCCATACTTCCCCCGGCATAGTGTCTCCTAGGGCAACATAGCTGGGAAACTAGGTTTTTATTTCTGTTCCTGACTGGCCTGATCATTAACTATTTCAAAGAGGAACATTTTAAGCCTGATATTAAATGAAGAGACTGTGTCGGCCTCTTTAACATGGACAGGAGCTGATTCCACAACACAGGAGCTTGAAAGCTAAACGCTCTACCTCCTACTGTGCTTTTAGTGACTTTTGGGGCCATCAGAAGTCCAGCATTTTGAGAGCAAAGTGCTCTGCTTGGATTATATGGTATTAAAGCATCTTTGAGGTAGGATGGGGCCATGTCATTTATGGCTTTGTAAGTCAGGATATAAAGAGTAAACAGAATTGGACCAAATACTGAACCCTGCGGCACACCGAAAGTTACTTTAGAACAAGGTGAGAAGCTCCGGTTTACATTAACAAACTGGCAACTATCCGAAAAATAGGATTTAAAGCAGCTGAGGGTGGTCCCGCTGAAACCTACATCACATTCTAACCTCCGCTGTAGAATGTTGTGGTCGATGGTGTCAAACGCTACTCTGAGGTCCAACAGAACCAGGATTGAGACCAGTCCATCGTCAACAGCTAATAATAAATCATTTGTGACTTTTAACTAGCGCCGTTTCAGTGCTGTGCTGAGCAAATCATTTACTGTCCTGTAGGAGGCGACAAAGTTGTTTAACTACAACTTTTTCAAGGATTGTGAGTTTGTTAGCCTGGCTACAGCGCTGAAAATAAGCCTAGCGTTATTTTTGTTCACTTCTATCAAATTTTATATAACAGAAGGTTCACATATAAGTAAAACTGAGTTACAGGGGCAATAGATTAGCAACAGATTATACATTTATTTAGATGTTTAGTTGCTTTGTTATGCTGTCGTTGCACACATCATTTTGTCTTTCACTGTCCAACATTGTTTGACATGTCCAAAAGTAAGCGTTGCGATAGCAGAGCTGCAGGTGAAAGCGTCAGTACCCTAAACAATATAATACATGTACAAAGAGCACAAATTACAGACAATACAATACATTTACACTGAGCATGAATGACACGAGTGCTATTCTTTAGTGGGGCTATTAAGGCACACCTACCAGGAAGCGCATGTCACTCCCCACCCCTGACCAGCCACGCCGTAGACCCCGAACGCCTTACCCCTATATGGTGCTGGTGCGTGATGCCACCCCACTACATGTTCAATGTATCCTCCTCCTCATCGTCAGCAGCGCGCATTAGACATCTAAACCAGACATTTATTTTATTCTATAAATCAGAGGTGTCCAAACTAGTCTTTTAGGGGTCGTATTTTTCAACATAGAGCCACAGACATAGGTCAATATAGTGAACCATTCAGATGGGTGCACCACAACTTTATTTAGGCTTGTAACTGTTATATTTGTTTGTCTTTTGCAAAAATGTTTGTTATATAGCTTATGCTGCAAGAGGATATTTAAATTGTCAGTAAAAATGTACTACTTATGGTAATCTGGGCCACTTCACAAAGACTGCGGGTGCCGCATTTGGCAGCAGGCCATAGTTTGAACATGCCTGCTTTAAGCACATTTTAATTCAAACAGCATGACATTCTAATATAAAGGTGAAGCAAAAAAGCAGAGTCTCAACAGAAGATGTTTACCTGTTATATCTAACTTTAATCTGTTTGCCAACCGAACACTCAAAGGATTTAGCATATGTGTTGAATTTATCATACGCACCATCTGTATGCGTGTGGCTGTATTTGCTGATTAGGCTTGATCTCCAGACACACTTTCAGGCGCTTTATGAAGTTATTTACTCACCAGCTGTAGAGACATCTTTCTGTACAAGACGTCATCTGGGAGTCATTAATAATGGGGTGGCTACGTTTATAGTTCTGTGGATTTTTGTGCCAAATATTCCCCAGTGTTTTATCGTCAGGTGACACTTAAATTATAAACAAGGGATTCTGGAGTCCTTCTGTTTGCTCCTCCGTTTATCCGAGCTGCAGGAAAGTAACCAGTAAGAAAAAATATGAATTAACTTAAAATCATCTCTAAAAGGATGTCACAAATGGAACACGTGGATTATCCAACTATATCTGTGTCTAGATAGAAAAGTTTTAAAAATTGCATGAAAAGATATCGTTAATGAGAAGAAATATTCATGCAATATTTAAGTATAAACCCGGTTGGATTAACACTGAAACATTTATAGTCTGTATGTTGCAGTTTGTGAGTTATAGCACAACATACCATATACTTAAACTATTTAATAAAACTATTGCGTCGATTTAGCTCCAATGGTTTCACATTATCTGTCATAGGTCAAGCTGATGATATTGGAAACTAAAAAATAAAATAGGCTAACAGTATTATCTGTGACAGGTCCCAAGCCCTAAATGAAATGGCAAATAAGTCATGAGGAGTCAGGTCATTTGCTGTGGTGGAAAAAAATAGCATCTTTGTTGCTTTTAAAAAATAATCAAATGAAAACATGCGCACAGTGTTCAAATGTGTGTTTAGTTTAGCCCTTCCTCCGTCACCATTGTTCTGTGGCACTCTTCTGCAGAGGCCTACAGTGAGTTAGTCTTTGGAGTTGTTCATGTTTCTTACTTCAAAGTGCTCTAAATATAACTTTACCTGGAGGAACCGGGAAGCAGCAGAGGCTATCACCCCATGGGCTTTGTTGTTTTGTTTTTGTTCAAACTAACTACTACATTATGCATTCCGGCAATTATGTCTGCTCTTCACAATTCGTCCAAGCAATAAGCATTTGTAAATACAGCCTTTCATTTGAAGCCCCACTGTATACAATATGCATGAGGTATAATTACACAAGATTGGGCTTGTTATCATAAAGCAATGCATTTCAACAATATATTTGCAATGTTAAATGCCATATTGAACTGCTCAAACCTCTAATGGCTGTAATATTGTTGTAATTTAGATCTCAATGGCTGTTGGAGTGCAGCTTTCGAAATAATTTGTCCCGCTGAATTTGAGATATATACAGAAATAATTGGACATCATAGCCGCAAGCGGCAATGATCGACCCTCGCCCGCACTTACGCGCCCCAATCTTCCTCCTTTTATTACACCTACGGCCAAATCTGTGGCACTATCGCACCTTCTCCTCTCCTTTGTTTACAAATAGGGCATTATTGTGTTCTGAAATGTTCTATATTTTGGGCAAAGTTTGCGGATTGACTAAGTACTTAAAAGAAAAGTCTCACCAAATTTTAGATTAATCGGGCTCTTGCCCTAGGACATGTTTACATTTCAGAGATTTCCCATTGGAATAACATGGGAGGTTTCTATCATTGGTATGTAGAGAGGCAGGATTTTTAAATGTGTGCTCGCGCTTTGCTACGTCATGGTGTGGGTCCCAGTTGTTACATAAAAAAAATGTACAATTTTTGTATTACAAATGTATATGCACGGAATGGACATGAGTTGGGGAATGCATCAGTGAGCGTCATCCCATGTAATGCACTCGTTTAGCTCGTTTACAACGATAATGTTTGATTTCCCTGGACTGAGTCGTATGAACAGGACGTGCATGAGCGGACGACTGCATTAGTGAGTGTTTGGAAGCTCAATTTTGTGCGTGCTTCGCACGGCCTTACGGACTAATAGGTCTCGCCAGCTGTGGGCGCTCTGGCCTAACTAGAACATAAGCTCAGTTTCAGAGGTCGACCGATATGGGTTTTTCCCAATTCGGTTTGTTCAGCCGATGGCCGATTTTCAAGGCTGATTTTGTTATGAATAAAAAACACAGCAGTAATGCAACAAGCATTGAATTATTAAATAAGAAAGTTTAAATAAAGTATGACTTTACGAAAGATGCGCGCGAATAGAACATGACTTGATTTATTTTAACAATTAAAATTTAAAGTGCAACATTTCAAGTTAACACACAAATGTATTTTTGTGCAGTGGCAGTTCACTCAGAACAAACAAAGTAGTTGCCTGATTTAAGCTTCAAATTAGTTTAACAAAGTAAAAAAACCAACAAATATAATATTTGAAGATGATAGACCTTTAAATGACTCCACATGTTTGATGTGTTCTTCTTTTTCCGCACTCCCGCTCACAACATATATTCAACTATTACACTTTTGTTTCCCTGGTGTCTTTCCCTGGTGCAGCCATTGCCTGGAAGAAATAATAAAATGTTAATTATTGAGAAAAACAAACATTTAACCGCGTTTCTCTTTTAAAGAGAAGACTAAATAGGCAGTGAAATGGTTAAAACAAGTTTATACATTGAACTCATTTTTTTTTCTATTCTTATTCCTATTATATATCTCATTCTTATAACATTCATTGATTAATAGTATACAACACACTGAGAAAAGCAGCTTTACAATTACATAAGTGAAACATCTTTCTCATTGGACAAGCGAGTGGAAACCTTACGTAATAGGAACATGACACGATTCATTCTTTCATCTGACAGTGTGATTGGTTCATGCAGAGACTAGGGAGTAAAAAAAAAAACATTACCAGATTATTGCTTGTTGCTACAATGATTGAAGTGCTTTATGCTGACAAGGAAATACTACTGGACACAATAACATCAAAATAGTAAAGACATTTGTAGAACTTGCCTGGCAATTAACCAATTGCATGTAACGTTTTATCTTGAACTATGCATTAAATAGTTTTCATTCTTATGGTTATACTTAGGATTTACAAGCCATAAGTACATTAAGCCTTCCTTACCCCACTAGTACATGACATAAACTGAACTGAACTGTGTAGTTAGTTGGCAGACCATGAGTTATCGCATTTACAAATGAATTCCATCGCCTTTTAAATGGAGACAACCGTCCTATCTTTTGCAGCCCCCTTGACCACGATGACTCACTCTCGGCCAACATCTGACCTCGTTCCAAATATAGCTCTCCGCAAACTCAACATAGCATCACATATTTAACTTGGCACACTTCCTGATGTCATGTTGCATTAGTCCACTGTTTTATTTCCCTTCAAAGGTCATCACGCGTCCTGATGGGCCATATTGGGACGGAAGGAGGACAGAAGTCTTAAGGCTTGGGACTCTGTTATTGCCGATAGCGCCACCAGTCAAAGCAGATGGCTGGTCACTACAAGCAATGACGCAAGAATGAAGTTGCATGGGAGTAATATGATAGGGCCAAACGGATAAGTGGGCAGCACTTCTTAGCCCGGAGGATCACAAATATTTTTATCTGACTGTGCACAGGGTTCTCCGGGAGGCCTCTGTGTGCCTGCTACAAGCAAGACTCGAGCGGGATGATATTTATAACACGCAATCTGAAAAGTGGTGATAATTTATTAGTGGCTACAAGTTGCAGGGCCAAAATAAGTGTCCAGAAGCAGGAATGAGCCAAATAAGGAGTTCTAAAACTGCAGGCGGTGTTAGTTTTTGCATCTGTAATTCGAAGATGGGTTTTATGGTTGTGTATTCTGTTATTTTTCCAACTAATGAAGATCAATGTCTCTCTGTATTTAGCGCTTCAAAGAATATATAGCTTCTACATGTAGGATTTAGGCACTAAGAACATTTTAATTCTCATGTATATTGGTTGCATTTTGGTAGAATCAAACTTGCTTGAAATGGTAGGGTCCAGGTCAGGTCTGCATTTTCTTATGTCTACGTACTTTCCCGAGTTAGTCCAGATGTTTATTTTACATTCTTTTTTGCCACGTTTTTGTGCCACGTTTTTTGCCCCAGACCGGTTCACTTTGGACGCTTCTGTTAATGGTGGTCTGCGTTTCCATGGTAATCACTAATGAGCCGGCTACATGAGCAGCTGACATCACCCAAACATAGAAAATGTTTTTTCTTATAAATAAAATCTAAATCCTACTCGAATTTGACTGTTTCTTCATGAGGCCAATCTCAGTGATTCACACAAAGATGTTCCAGATTATTGTCGCCGTGAGACGTTTCTTCTGTGTGCCTCTCTCTTCATCTAATGCTTTGGCTTTGGACAATATTAGAGCGGACAGTGCATTACAGAAATATAATATTTATTTAAATCTATTTAAGAATTTACTGGGAACTAATTTACCCCGAGGCAGTGTTCAAACTTTGCCAATCAGTAATCTCAAAAACCCTGAGTATGTTTTTCTTTCTTCTGGCGTAAGAGAATAAATCATATTGAGCCATACATAAGAGCGCTCGGTATTGATTCAGCAGCGTATGAGGCTCGGACTGTCAGGAGCACACGAGATATACTCTGTGTCAGGCCGAAGAGGTGTGATTTATGAGTGGCCTTGTTTGTTTGTTGTGATGCAGGGTGCAGGATCTGAAGGAGCTGGGGGAACTCTCTCCTCACTGGGACAACTTAAGGAAAGAAGTCATGAACCGCTACGGAGGCATCATCAACTCATATCAGGAGACTCTAACGGAGATGGACAAGATCACTGGTAAGGCTCGAGTTGGTGTGAATGTAGATCAGCACGCAGGCTCAACAGTCTATGATGTGTCTGTAATGTGCAAAAATATATACGCAATAGCTTTGGTTTTGTATGAACTTGTAGGAGTGATAGGGTGTATTCTGTGATTAATATGAACCAAGCAAAACATATTTACGTATTTTCGAATATTTGGAAAGCATTATAATTGTCTAAATATAACTTTGAAAGGAGATTATCCAGGAGACAATGGTAAAGACGCCCTCTCTGCTATTTGATTAAATTGTCTTTGGTAACAATCAAATCCAAATCACAAAAAATCTTTACTTACTATTATTATTGTAATATTTGGAATATCTCAAAAGATGATGATAATAAAATAGTGATCCACGAGTGTAATAGACAAAAGCATTCTGTGTCTTCTTTAAAGAATTGTGTTCAGAGGCCCGTTCATGCTCCGCTCTCTAACAGGAGCTTTAGAACCAGAGCGGACAGCAGCTTCTTTTAGGGGTCTGCGCGTGCGCTCCGAGGACCACACAGCCCCAAACCCATGGGTCCATGCTCAAGCCGCGCTGAATAAACCTGTGTGGGAAACTTTGATGATCGCAGGTTGTGTCCTAACTGAGCATGTGCAGAGGAGCTGCGGCAAGATTCAACAAACTGACTTAAAAACTATAATTTAGAGACAAGTCTGTGCTTGTAGTCTCTGTTTATGTTTCCGATGATTAGATGTTAGTTAGTAATATAGACAGTATTTAACAACATAGAACACTAATTTGTGTGATGAATTGATGAGTGAAGTGAGCCTATTTACTCAATTCACTAAGTTCAAAAGTTCAGCTAGGTAGGATATGTGTGCGCCATTCACGCGGGAGGCTGGCGTTTGAAACTCACCCTTGCATGTTAGTTTATTTTCTTCTTTTTTTTCACTTTTGCGTGCAAATGTTCCCCACTAAATATCGATGAACACCCCAAGTCTGCTAGTCCACCCATAAAAGTGACCTTGAAACGGGTGTTTCAAGGTCAATGCGGAGTTGCATGTAGTTGAGTGTCACACTAGAGCGGCACTCGTGGTACTGCAATGGTGAAGTTAAGTGAAAGTCATGGTCTTGTCCCGGTGTTTTGTCCCAGTGCCCAATCACAACCATCTCACGCGCGATTGGTTGAGTCCCAAAAGACCCCAGCACTTGCAGTTGGTGGATTCTCTGCAATTTGTGTCTATGGGAAGCTTAGTGAAGGGTTGTTTCATTTATCTGCATCTCCTGTCGAAGCATCTCCATAGCAACAGACTTTTCATCAGCACCCGTGGTTTAGAATGCATTTGTTGTTGGGAAAAAAATACACCTACCAATTCTGATAGATGCTTTGTATGTGTTTCAATTTGGAACATTAGAGATAATTAAAGTAATTGATTTGAGCATATGCAATAACTCTGAATAGATTACAATGTGAGGGTTAAGATGCAGTTGCATGCTGTTTTTGACAAATAGGAAGAACCTTATTATGGGCCTATAATACTTAACAATTGAGCTATGAAAACAAAAACAAAAAGTCCTGGAACATCATGTATTGAAACAGAAATATAGAGAATGATTGCATTCTTTGTTTGTAAAGTCTGGGACAATGAAGAACCCAGAAGTGTATTGACAGTAGATGGCTTTGACAGACAACAAAAGGAAATTAATTTGAGTGCTTTTTTGGATGATGAAATATTTGTTCTGACTGAAACACGGGGTGGATTTTGATTCTGGTTGATTAATCGGCAAACTCCGAATGTATATCACGCAGATGAAAGGAGAGAGAGGGCGTGATGTTGCGGTTTTGCCAGCCAACTTTTGAAGATTACGCAATTTGTGTCTAAAACTTCTTTAGTTGGTTCTTTGGAATGAGTATCGGAAAAAAGACTGTTATTTCTGTATTTCTAGTTTGTCAAATCACGAAGAGCAGTACTCGTCATACATCTTTTCCCCAGCAGCTTTCACAGCTTGTCCTGTATAACTCTACGGGAAACACCGTTTTTGTAAAAAACTGCAAAACTGAAAATTCACAAATGTTGAACTGTTTCAATATTTGCTAGAGATTGAGTCCACAAACTTTCTGTATTAATCATGAGTCGTTTCAACTAAAAACAATAGCATTTTTGTACTTGAATAAAGCCACCACTTTTGTTTGTTTGTGCAGAGACGATATGAGCTCTGTGCCAATTTTGGTTTTCAATGGATAGGACCAATAATTACATATTAACCATAAACCTGTACAAAATCACTGCACTTGACAGTTTAGCAAAGCAAAGCAAATTCTAGACCATTAAATCATGATTAGATTAGATTTGTTTATTTGAATTGGGACAGGGCAGTTTAATAAAACCCAGTTTAAAAGCCAGAATTAGCCAAAAGGCTACTTTTCATCTGTATGCTCATTCCCCTGCAAAAGTATTAACTTAAAAAAACATCCAAAAAATTGTACAGTGATGGAAATGTATCAATGACTTTGATAGCGCTTTTCATACAGTGTTTCCAATGGTTGTTGTGTTGTTGTGTTGCTTTTAATGGCGGTTGGCAGCCAACTGAAAAGGTGCATTTACCTCCACTTCTGTAGTTGTATTCTTCTGTAGTTTAGTACGTCTTCACAGTATGTGTTTTATGCTATAAAACGTAATGAAAAATAAAAATAAATAAAGGAGAGAGAGAGAGAAAGAGAGAGAAGAAGAGCGAGCCTTCTTTGGTGGTGTTGCTCTGTTTTGCTTGAGACAGCTCCTTATGCAATAATCAAAATGACTGTAACATGGAATGTAAAAAGATTTTTGCGCTCACTTGACTTGACTTTTCTGATTGTTCTAAAATGTACAAGATTCAACTTGATTCTTTTGCACAACTTCCAATGAGATTAAAGGAGACTTGAGAATCAAATGTCAAACAAGATATTTAGACTGAGTAACAATTTGTAGCATTTCCCCTGGAATGTATATTTGAGGATCAAAGGAAGTGCTATGTGTTTTCCGAAAGAACATGCCCATTGTTTTACATATGTTTAGCTGTTAGCAACGCTCCCGCGCCTATGATGCAACACATTCCACGGCTTTATAAAGTTTGACTGCAACAATGTCTTTGGAGTGATCCTGCGCAAATAAAATGGTGTCGTCTGGATACTGCACTCAACTTCAGGGCAGATCATTTACGTAGAGGCTAAACAAAAGGGGACCCAAAATTGATCCCTGTGGGACTCCTGTGGCTCTTGTAAGCTTCTCCGATCTGCGATTATGAATTCATGCGGCTATTCAGATATGATTCAATCCAATTCACAGTAGTGCTATCGAAACTTAAATGTGAAAGCTTCGAACAGAGAACAGCATGAGTTACTGTATCGAAAGCTTTCCTGACATCCAGAAATACTACCCCTACAACACCACCTATGTCCAGAGAAGACTTTATTTTCTCAAGACAGAGGCAAGTGGCCGTCTCAGCTGAATGTTTGGCTCTCAAGCCAAACTGCATGGGATGGAGAGAGGGGGTGCTGCTATTTAAATGTTGAACAATCTGCTTTGAGAACCATTTTAGAAAGGGTTGGAAGAATGCTTATTGGTCGGTAATTGTTTAGAACACTCGAGTTACCAGATTTAAAGATAGGAGTAACGATTGCACATTTCCAGACATTTTTGTACAGTGAAGAGTGGAAACAGAAAAAATGTATCATGGAGGCGATGGGAGTGTGTAAAGCTGAGCCAAGATCTGTGAGTACACTTGTCCATTCCAAGAACATCCTTAGCCTTAGAGTCTAAGAGCCCTGATGATATTAAGAACTTTAGATGGCAACGGATTGTGTTGCAGAGAAGGCAGGAATTACTTTCTTCTGGTTTACTGTAAAGTTGTTGTAAATTTTGACCACAGAATCAATAAAATAATGATAAAATGCCTCTGCTGCTACCTTTGGCTTTGTTAAGATGTTGCTATTTAAACTGATTTCTGCTTAAATTTTTTTGTATGTTTTTGCGATTCCAAATCATCTTTGAATTTCCTCCTGCACTATTCAGAGCCGTGATAAAGAAGTTGGCTCAGGCATTTCTAATTTCTTAAACCACATTGTTTCTCAGTGAAATAAAATAGGGCCTATTCTATCCTTTTTTTGCCGCCATCTTCAAGGCCTGGTTTTGTTCTTTCATTATTTAAAAATAGATTCATGTAACTGTGGAAGACTATTCTTCTTGGCTTTTAGTTTACATTTTCTTGTACATTTTGTAATACTTTGCTGTATTTTATATGAAAATTGTGAGCAGTCCTTGTCTAAGCAGGAGCAATTCATCCCGATTTAGTTGAGATGACGTTGGCTACTTCTGGACCCAATGGCATTCAAGTCTCAATCACTATAATGGCATTTTGGGAGATTTTAACCTGCTCCAGGGCTTAACAACAAGGTATTTAATCATTATAAATCCAGGCTTAAAAATAAAAATGCTTAAATAATCAATTTTACTGGAAAAAATGTGTACTATTATTTAGCCGAAACCGTTTCTGTCCCTGATATGTTTGTAGCTCATCCGGAGGTTCAGCCCAAGCCCAGCCCTGTTTGTGAACAACTCAGAACAACACTTAACAGTCCCATTGGCAGAATGTTACGTCATCAATGGAACAAGCTAAAATAATTGTGTCCGGTCCTCTATTTAATTAATATAGTTGCTTCTTTTTATCCGCTCCTACATATTTATTTCGAGATACAGACAGTTCTTACAATGATCAGAATCAAGCCCAATAAACTGCAAATGATCGCATGTTAATGTTGAATGTTGAGTGCAAAAATCCCAATATTGTTGCACTGGCTGTAACCATCAAATGACCAGCCTTGGCAAAAAGAACAGTGCGGGCATTATCTGCTAATAGACTAACCAGTCACTTCCAATACTCCTCTACAATCTCTCCCTGTGCATAGTTTAGTGCGGACAAAAGCACTGCATGATAACTGATTCATTTTGGCCTAATCCCTATAATGAGATATTTGTCTGTGTTGTTTTTCTGCGTTGGCCTGCTGATAAGACATAATGGTAGCTAAGCCTCTTCTCCGGGCCGAGCGTTTTGTGTGTGTGTGTGTGTGTGTGTGTGAGAGAGAGAGAGAACGAGAGAGAGAGCGGAAAAGCCAGCGAAAAAGAGCGGGAGAAAGGGATTAGGTGCTATTGGTCATTCCAGCTCCTCGCAGGTCCCCCGTGCGGTCGGGCAGCGTGCAGTGCGGGGAGACGAGGTATAATCCCGGGCCCTGCTTAAACTCGCCGCCGTATGTACAAACGCTGCAGATTAATTACCGATAACAAATGTGTTTAAGCTGAGGTGGACAGAGGCGCTAACGTGGAGGAGGTGGGAGAGCGTGGGTTTGCCCCGGTGGTGGTGGTGGTGGTGCAGTGGAATGACAAGGCCCTGGAGATAATTATAGGAGTGAAAATAAAGTTTGCAAGCACCACTGGAATCTATTAAAATGTTCTGCATGGACTTAAACGAAGCTGAATCTGCATTTTCGTGTCAGTCGATCGGATGGAATGAGATTCTCAGAGGGAAGTTTAGTCACGACTCGATTCTTATCTCAACGCATGGGTCTGATTTTGATTTTGATCTTTTTCCTTCCCCTTTTCAATAAATTACGATATTGCCACTTTAATGTAGTCTATGTGTGATTTGGCAATGGCCCTGAAATTTTAATCATTGCAAAAAATTAAGTGTGCCTCAGAAGGAGCATTTGTGTTTGTAATGCTGCTCAATGGCTATTAGACATAAAACAACCAGCAGACCTTTCTAAACGTGTGCATTTTACTTCTTAAGTCTCTGTACGGTACTTAAAAGCGGCGCTGTGCCTTGTCCCCAGCAGTACCCCCTCCTCCCTCCGCTCCCCCGATAAAAAGAAACACACAGTAAAGTAAAAACATCTAAAGTAGTAGTTTTCTAAGGAAAACTTGGGCAATAATGTTCAAAAAAAAAAAAAGTGCCTTTAACTAATGACACATAAAGCCAAAAGCAGTCTTGGATCATTTAAGTTGATATTTTAGTCATTCTTGAGTCTTTTCACGCAGCAGAAAAACAGAAAGATAAAAATATATGCTGCCGCTATATTCTTTTAGCTGCAGTAAGTCTCCCTGCATTTACAAAGGACTGCGCTCTTCTTTACCTCTTCCTCCTCGCACCGTAATGACAACACAGAGCGTATGGAGGAACACGAGAGACTCAAACCCAGCACGTCAAAGTCAGAGCGAAACACCCGTATCGAATGATTTGATACGATTTGGAAAATTGTCCCTTCTCTAGTTTAAATTGTTTCTAATCCTTGTGATGGGAGTGGGACTGTGTGGCACCGCATGTGGACCTGGGATTTTTTGTTCCAGGGTAAATGCTCTTTTCATTCAGCATATGGTAGTGCGTTCCATCTTCGGCTCTATCTCGTTATGAATAATATATTATGCGATCAGTACATTGTTTGTGACTTCTAAATCTGCATTCTAAATCTAGTCATGCGCGGTTTGGTGTGAATGAGAGCTGCATACCTGAGGATGAAAATGGATATAACCTTTTATAGAAACATCCAAAAGCGGCTTGGCCATAGTTCACCGTAACCGAGTCCATCCTCAGGAGAGCAGGTGACTTTGCACTTTGCTTTTCTGTGCTGCCTCGCTTAAAACGAAATCCCAGTCGTCTGTCAAATGAAGAAATTTAAGATTGAAAATCCAAAATGGGAGGTGAGGAAAACTGCAGGTGGCAGAAAAGAAATCAAAATAAACGAAATACAAAGACATGAACACATTAGTGGGGGGGCTGTGTGCTATTCAGTCCTGTTGTTCTGACAGTTTTACCAATGCATTATTAACAAGGAGTTGACATCGGAGCCCTTCAGCCACAGGAAAACACTACACGTCTAAGTACTGCGAGTATTGAGTTTTCCTGCGTTTTTGTACCTCGCCACAACACAGTTGGCCTGCTTACTTCTGACTTAAAGCTGCACCTCGTAACTTTTCTGGTGGGGGTTGTGCCTCCTACTTCTCCCCATGTTAAATGATTTGCCCAGAATGTCGCACAGTATGGCATTTAACATACGCGTATATTTAATTACAGTAGCTCAAACAAATCCTTGACAAGCATGCATTCATACGGTCAGCAGGTCATCTCTCCACAGATCTGACCTGTGACTTGACCTAGAGGCAACACCTGCTTGTCTCCATGGAGGGAGACAGGTTTATTGCCATGCTCTGGAACAGCCCAACAAAGCAATTACATTTCTGTGAAGACAAGTTAGACAGTAAAAGTAAGAATAGTTTGCAGCAGCAGTATAGTAGTGTTTTGCTTGTTTGTTCCTATCATTGTACTGGTTTTACTCGTAGGTTGAGGGTTTTCTCCCCACCCCAGCAATTCATACGGTTAGCATGCTCACCTATGTCATTTCAGGTAGGAGCGGTTGTCAACACCAAATGGTTGTGAATAAATACATGAACTATACCTACCAATTACAGATGGCTTTCTATTATTTTGCATTTGTGCCTTGGCTATCTATTTTTACGCGCATTAAATTATACATCAGAGTCTTTGAAAGCCAGAATCGAGGGGTTATGAGAGCTTATGGGGCTAAAGTGAATAAATGCGCATTACGACTGATGTGAATCTCTGTGCTATCGCCGCATGCCTCCATTCCTCTTCTGTGCACGGCCCTCAAACAGTCTCAGAGATGATTGATTAAAGAAGCCTGCTGCTTTCTGTGCTCTTCTAGCCTGTGAAGTTGAAGCCCTTCTCATGCTTTAACAGGAGTGTGGGGATCCAACAGAAGACTGTGTAACCTCACCCATTTTGAATCACTCAGGCAGTGTCTGAGAGGGAGTGTATTTGGGGCTCTTCTGGGGGGAATCAAAGTGAACTATAAAAGTAGCTGTGTGAGCAAAAAGGTTCTTCCGTGGTCTTATTGGTCCGTTATGGGTAACTTATAATGCTGCATTTTAGACTGTATTTTAGAAGTGATCAGATAACTAAGACCTCCACCAAGGCATTTACTCATTGTGATGTTTAAGATTTCCAGTAGTCATAGAAACAGTCAATAAATAAGTCAAATGTGTATGAGTTTGACACTTTTATGTTAAAGATTCATTAAGTTACTTGTGGAGGGTCTGCCACATGCTAGGAGTTACTATCTATCTTGCTTTGTTCAATTATTAAAAGTGTTTATTGAGGGTGGATGATGGAGATAAATTTGAATTAAAAAGTTACGTAGTGCACCTTTAAGTTAAAGCCCTCAAAGCTAGAATCTATAAAAAAAACGTTTGACTTTACTTCAAGTTTTATGATATATTTATAGTAAGGTATGTCTCCTGCTGAAAATCTGTATTTATCTATAGTTATACCAACCATGTACATTTCTTCTCAGGTCTATTGCTCGCCCTGTACAAAAAATAAATCCTCAAACATGCTTAAACTGGAGTGATCCGACACAACAGTCTGTAACCTTGTTGGCCTCTTTTTTCTCTGCCAGTCTTCTGTCATCCAGCAGCATCTGAGCGTGTTTTTATCTGTTGCTCTTGTTGGAAGAATCAAAGACGCTCTTAAAATTGAGAGAAGCAGCCAAGGAATGATGATGATGATGTTCAAAGAAGCGCACTAGTGGCCAGATGTTGTCTCCAACCCCACGTTTACTGTCACACAGCCAGTCCACCTGGTCAGAGCAGATGGGGACTTGATACGGCTAATTCATCTCACCAACGACGGTCACTAGCACGTTTAGCCGGGTCCCCAGAGTTCTTCAGTCGACAGCGAGAGGCCACCAAGCGGAGAAGATAGCCTTGAATCTTACTCGGAAAAGGAGAGCAGAAGGAAGCGCTTTTAGAGCACATGAAGAGAATATACAGAGGTGAAGTCCACAGTTTTCCTGCTAATGAACACATGGTAAGCCGACTGGGACCTCTGGCTGTGCACCCGTCACGGCTTCTTAGTGAGATAGATGACACGTGTAGGAAGAAAGCCCACACTGTTAAGGGAGGAACATTGGACCAAGATGATAAATGTCCAGTATGTTCCAAATGACCACTGGAATCAATACGGCTGGAGAATTAAAGGTGCATTATGTGACTTTTCTGTTATGCCTTTGCCTAATCTGTTCAGTAAATTAAGATCATCTATCTTGCATTTATTGTGAGCATGGTTCTTTCGCCACAGATGGAGTTACCTGCTTATCTCCATGGAGATAAATATGTGTATTTCAAAACAGTGGAACATTCCAGGCAATGCATGATCATCTTCATGGAGATGAGCAGGTGACGGACCCTCCACAAGAAATGTGACATTTTTATCCTGTAAATACAAGACTTGTATTCAACTAAATGTCTGCATTTATTGTTTATACCAGTGGATTAATATAATGACAAAGGTTAGAGGTGTGATGCCTCTTTGGACATTCTGAGACATTCTGAGAGTAAGAGTGTGATAGATGGTGGGCTGGGGCACAGAATAACTGCCTTACTTCTGTCAGTCTACCCCAGGGCAGTTAACATAATCTACATAATCTTACCACAACCATATATCAGTAAAGTATTTAAGTTTAATTATAAGACTAAGTATATAGACCTTTCTTGGACTAACATGTTTTGTAGACACCACAGACAAAATGGTTGTTGTTTATTTGTCTAAAGTTCACAAATGTATTCAGAACTTAATATATGAAAAATAAATGGGAAAGAGAAAATAATTTTGTTTTGACGGATGAAGAATGGGAAATGTATGTACGTCTCAATGGAGGACCACTAAATCACTTTTGGAAGGAATTCTGTTGGGAAAATGTGTCTTGTTTCTTTATAACACCATGTCAAAGTGCTCACTACTCACTGGGATCTGCTACTGCTGGAGAAACTGTGGATGTCATGCGGCCCATCACTACCATGTGTTTTGGGACCGCCCTGTTATTCACAAATACTGGACTGAGATCAATGAGGCGCTGCAGATTGACTTCAACACCAACATTACATTTGACTTTAAAATAATGTACCTCTTATGTAGAACTCCAGCGATGGAGATGATTGATGGATACCTGTGAAGTGAAATTCTGGTTGCAGCGAAAAAGGGAGTAGCAAAGAAATGGATGATGGGAACTGAGCCGGCTGTGAACTTAAACATGGACAAATTGAACAGACTTTGGGACAGGTGGGCTCGATACTTTGAGGGACATGTGCGTGACTGACATCTTATTTTTTATTTCCTTTTGATTTGAACTTTTCACCCCCTGGTCTTGTTTTGTTTGTTCATATTCTAACATTTAGAAACAAAAATGATTCAAGAAATATTAATTACACCAATAAATGACTCCAAACACTTCTACACATGTTTTCTAACAAGGCCCTGGTGTTACAGTTACTCATGTGATGGAGTTGTTGTCAGTCGCCAAAACAACCCTGGTTTTTCATAGTTTAGTGATGTTTAGTGGCTAATGCTAACTCCCGTTTAAAATGCATTCGAGCCGACAAATGAACGGTACCAACCTTTGTGACCAGAACGCCGGCATTCTAAACACTGGAAGAGTCTATAACACTGATTAATGTTTATTTGTAAAAGCAGTGTTATTTTTATTGGACAGCTATAAATTACGCACGCTCTTCACCCCAAGTGCCACGCTGTTATATGAAACGCGACATAATCATCTCATTTCAGCTGCAGTCAACAGCTCTGCGTACATGCAGACGACTTCTGCAAAGCCATCTGTTTTCCTTCACACTCCGACAAGTCTGCATCAATGTGTCTCCACCTTCAGCGAGGGGACGTGATTGATTTTCTCACTGCTTGAAAATAATAAGGCATATTGCTGTCAGTGGCGACCGACTCAACACGCCATGATCCATTTTTGAGTTAACACCGGGTTTCAGCTCCAGCAGTTTCTGAATTATGACGCGAAGGATTTTGTTTATTTATTTTCCCATGTTTGGACAAGCTGCCAAAATGTTTTTGAAACCGCGTGGCAGGTACCGGCTCATCTGCACTCATGTGTGTTGTGTTTGCGGAGTGATCAATGAGCGCTTGTAAAAACACCAAACAATGGCACTGACAGATGAGCCAATTGCCCTGATACAACGCGGCTTTTAGTGTCATGTTATTGTTGTAAATTATCTGTTCTTGATTGTTCCGTAAGTAGGTGGTAATAAGAGGGATCCATTTTCACATGCATGCTAATCATATGCTGAGTGTCAGTTATAAATATTTCATCTGTAACTGATGCAATGCAAGTTCTTTCTCTAACTAAGAATTGCTGTAGTAGCTTTGATGTTTTTATTATATATACTGGTAGTTAGGCCGAGCTAGCTGAGGTTTCAGGAGGTGAAAGAGAGTGCATTTAAATGACTGGCACGGTTTTTAAATGCAGAAATACTACTAGGTGTGTCAAAAGTAAATGGGAAAAATAAATACATTGTTGTTATAACTCATGAAGAATGGGAACATATGAATGCATCCCAATGGAGAAACACACGATCTCATGTTTGGGAAAAAATCACTATATTTTCATGTCAAAGTGGGCACTTTTCGCAGGGAAGTACTGGTTGTTGGAGAAACTGTGGCTGTAGCTCACTATCATGTGTTTTGTGATTATCCTATTACTCATGATTATACATGATGATACAATACTGGGCTGAGATTGATGAGGCACAGCAGACTGTCTTCAACGCCAATATTCCATTTGACTTTAAACTTTGTATCTCAGATGCAAAACTCCAACAATGACATTTTTTAAATAGTACAAAAGGGGACATGTGCCAGACTGATCTCACACGGACTACTCTTTTTCTTTATTGCTTTCTCACCCTCTGTGTCTTGTTCTGTTTGTTTTTATTTTATGTTGTATTGTGCAAAAACAATAAAGAGATTGGAACAATACGTTAACAAATTTTTACTGGTTAGACCTCAGCTTTACAAGAAAAAGAATTACTATTACGCTATTAATTGCATGACAGTGTTGTTGGCAAACTCATGGTTGTGTCCTCTTCCATTTTAATATGCAGCAGTTCAAATACTTGGGCAAAACGTGGCAAGTAGCGTGACAAAAAGCACAAGTAGATTTATTTTGCAGCTTGTTTTTTGGGGGTTTTTGAGTCATTTTACAACTGCTAAAGAGTGACTTCTTTGACAGTGAGATCCTGCTGCAGGCAACGCATACTTCTCCCACCCTGTCTGTATAAATCTGTTCTGGGTCTGTGGGGGTTGGCGCATGTGTAGGTGCAGATTGGCAGCTGTGGCAAGTTTGAGTGAATGAATAATGCAACAAGATTTGAGTGTCTGGTAAAGTGCTACATACTTAATACGAATGCGTTTACGTCACCTATTGTTATTATTTCCATCCTTTTTCATGTATAAACTAACTGCTTAGTATCTCGTTATACAAAGACCATAGATATCAATTGCGCAATGTGTGATAATTCTATTTTGGCTTTCTTCTTCCGCGTGCAAGATCATGTGAGGTGAATTAGCCCAACCAGGAAGCATCACAACATGTTAACTGTCTCCTGTTGCCTGATTGTTTCTGAAAGCTCCAGCTCATTTCAAAGGCTCTTATCAGCGCCATTTGCATATTTCAGTTTGAGACCCAACTGCAAATGTCAGATTGTGGCTTTGAGCAAAGGAAAACTATCATTGACTTCGAAAAACAGGACATAATAAGCCAAAGATTTGCAGAAAATGACTTAATATTCTGCACAGCTTCTAACGTAAGGAACCACAAAATTACTGATGCAACAGTTATTTCTTCATGCTCGCTACACAAATTTAATTTTTATTACTGAATAAATTAAGTTTAGTAATGGTCGCAGTGTGTCGCAGTGTGAGTTCGATTCCCGACTCCGAACGTTTAATGCTTTCACACTCACCTATCCTGTCCAATAAAACCTTAAAAGAAAAAAAAGAAATTGCACCTTCATGATTAAATGTTTTGTGCCAAAAGCAAGAGAGAAAAAACACCACCTAACAAACCAATGCTATGGATACTCGCAGCTGTTCTCATTACAATACATTTAATTGGGAGTTTCTGCCACAGTTTTTGGACAATAGCCTGTAGGGAAGATATTTCAAACAAAGTATTCAAAAGGCTATTTGAATACTAATGGAAGGTAATTGCTTTATTTGTAAATGTTTCTGACCTATGGCAAAAACTCTGAAGCTATTATTTAGTTTGTGTAGAGAGCAGGTTTACAGGTCATGTCACCTTTTATTTTGGTTTGGTGCCAACAGCTTACACTTTTGTAATATTCATGATTAAATCCACATTACGGTTTCTTTAGCCTCTGCTTTTTTTTGTCTGTAGTTAATTTACCAATTAAAAAAATGAATTAGGCGTTTTGTTTGGTCTGAATCTAGTGAAGTACAAAAAATGTAATATTTTTCCCAAGTAGATCATTTATAAGCTGCAGCAGATGGTAGAATCCAAATTCTGACTGGCCAATGATGATGTTTAAATGTGTGTTAACTACAGTTGTGTTTAATTGTTACTGTCATTTGTTTTCTAGGTTCCTTCAAGCCAAGCTGCTGTAAAGCGCAGAAGTCACTGGAGTTCATCCCAATAAACCTGCACACTCAGAGGATGAGGGTGACCTGCCCCAGGAAAACAGGTACCACACTGCTGCCACATTCATTCCTATACCTATACAGAGAAAGTATAGTATAATATGACACAATTACTGAAGTACTGATTTTAAAAAAGGGTGTAGATAAGGTCAAAGCAACAGAACAGTTGTGGTCTGTGCATAAGACGTGCATAATACGTGCATGAGACGTGAATACGACGTAGATAAAATGTGCATAAGACGTGAATAAGATGTGAATAAGACGTGCATAAGACGTGCATAAGACTGAATAAGACGTGCATAAGAATGCATAAGACGTGCATAAGACGTGCATAGACGTGCATAAGACGTGCATAAGACGTGCATAAGACGTGCTAAAGACGTGCATAAGACGTGAATAGACGTGAATAAGACGTGCATAAGACGTGCATAAGACGTGCATAAACGTGCATAGACGTGCATAAGACGTGCATAAAGACGTGCATAAGACGTGCATAAGACTTGCATAAGACGTGCATAACACGTGCATAACACGTGCATAACGTGCATAACAGTTTATAAGACGTGCATAAGACGTGCATAACACGTTTATAAGACGTGCATAACACGTGCATAACACGTGCATAAGTGAGAGTGGAGCAAACTCTGACGAAGATAAGCTTCATTCAAGTAACAATTTCCTACATTCTTGTATTCTTTGTGATAGTTTTAGCAACGTAATATCCATTTATACTTTATGGATGATAAACACATTATGAATAAATGACAATCAGTGTTTTACTGCTCCCCCTGAGGAGCAGTGCATTATGGATAGGCTATTAGAAGAAAAATGATGAGCAAAGGAGATGTCACAAGAGCAGGAGAGCGAGAGGAGACGTCTACAGAAGTACATGAACGCTGAACGCAACCATTCACCGTGGTTTATAGTAAGTACAATTTACTGGCATAACCAGGGCCTGTGCTGACTAAACCAGTATGCTGATAAAACCAATATGGCGGGCTTGCTTCTGTTGTCAAACACAGATTTTTTTTTTTTTCTTAATTTATTTGGTGTGGACAATGCATGTTAATGAACAAACATGAAACGCATCCTGTAAACACGGCGGATTAGCCGTGGGCTAATTTTCATCCGTCCCGCATTCACTCTCACAACACACTCTCATTCATACACATGCTTTTAGTGGTGGGGGAAACTGGGGAACCCCGAAGAACCTACGCAGACACGGGGTGAACATGCAAACTCCACACAGAAAGGCCCTGCACCACACAGGAATCGATCGCAGCACCTTCTTACAGCGAGAGCTGTTTTGAACTTTTGAACTTTCAAAGTTTGTCTCTCACCAACTCCTTAATATTAAATATTCAGGGTCACTAAGGGGGCATGTAACTGTCTGACAAATTGTGCACTTTTGAATCCATGTCTATGGGCCCGTGCTGCTTTGGTTGTCACCTGTTGTTGTGCTTGTTCCATCCACAATCTGTCACAAATCCTCCATAGGACTGAGGGCATTGCCCTGGTAAAAAGGTGAAAAGACACAACTCTAATTAAGTCCTTTGTGTTTTTGGTGGCATTGAATTTTGGCATCTTGGCCACTGGCCAGCTATTAGCTCCATGGAAATATACAAAGCAAAGATTCTGTTCTTACTTATAGAGATTCTGCCTTTCTGTTACATAACCCCCCCATGTGGTGTCATTTATGAAAACTTTTCAAATTCAAGCAATTTTTAGCTGATGGATAGAAGTGATAATTATTTGCTGAGGATTGTTTTTTAAATCTTTTCCAAGCAGCCACACATCATTTTTTTGCCTGGACTTATACAGATTGGTATCAGTCTGGTCACGCTGTAATCTCCGCCAGTTCACATGGGCATCATTGCCAGTGGTTTAGCCAATCAGCGACACGCATGGTGTGCCGTCCATATGAAAACAAATATGGCTGCTTACGGGGAAAAGAGAAAGGCAAAACAATATGACAAGGTCTGAAAACATCGCAGATTTTTGCGGAATCAATGAGCGAAGCAGAAAACAAATAAAAATGAACTCCTTTGTTTCACATGCGTCGCAACTGATTGCACAGTTCTTTTTGAGTTTGATTAAATTCTGTGAATGAAAAGGAGAAGAAAGAAGTGTAAACTTATATTATCTGCCCCTTTACACAAAATTACATTTACGGTTCCAACTTTTCAGTTAAAAACACAGCTATTACATGCAAAACGATTAAATAACCTTAAATGAAGTCATGTTCAATTTAAATAACAGCAGTCATCCTGCAATCTCATAGACTATTTTACATTTACCATCTAGACCAAGGGTCTCCAATTATATTTTCCAGGTGGCCAGATTTACGGCGGCTGGACTACAAAATCACACCACAGTTTTATTTTGATCTCTATAAGATCCACAAACAACTCAAAGCTGCACAATTCCCCAACAGAAATCCACATAGGACTTTACTTTCAGAGAAGTAAAAATATCTTACCAAAATTACATGACTAAAAACAGGACAAAAGCACTAACACCGAGGCAACGCAAACCTAAAGTTTACCAGAAACCTGAAATGACTAGTGCAAAGCAGACAATGAGCTACAAAGCAAGACTAAAGCAGGTCTAAACAGGACAAAAGCGGGACTAAAAAAAGTCTAAAGCAAACCTTGGACTATCAAACCTAGTCTAGAATAGGCCTAAATTAGAACACAGCCAATGCCAGTCTTAAATCACACAGAACTAGTCTTAACTAAGTCTAAAAAAAGCACTAAAGAAGGACTACACCAGGACTATCATAAATGTTTTTAAAAATGAATTAGAACATTTAGTTCAAATGATATTAAAAACATAGTAGCCGACAGTAGCTGCTACAAACATGGCACATGTCCCGGGATGAGACGAGGTCCATGTCATAACCCACACACAGCTGTCTGACCTTCTGTGCACTCGCCCGGCACACGCTGTCCTCCGGTGCCACTCCACGTAATGCTCCTCGTTAACAGCAGACTTCCAAACACGCGGAGCACATGGTCCTTACGCATGTTACATTTGCACCAAATCATCAGTGAAGCTGTTCTTTACTGTGTCTGCAGCATCACACGTTTGTGCTTGGAAAGAGCAGTGTTTCAGAGGAACCGGAGCGCAATGACCTGCCGTGACCAGCGGCGGCGCTGGCGCAAAGCAGCAGCGCAGAATGTTGTGGACGTGCCGTACGCCCTGGTCTTGACTGTTCCATAGGCACATTTTAACATTTAAATACATGTTTCCATTAGTGTTGGGTTTTTTGGGGGGGGTTTTTTGTTCTTTTTGTAAATTATTGGGTAAGATTTTCTGATTTGCTTTATACATAGTCTTAACATATTAACATATTGTATTCCACAAATTCATTACATTTAATCTCTTTAACTGTGAAAATATGGGGTTTGTCGAATCTCTGTATCCACTTCCACTGAACACAGCTCTTTTCAGTGAAAGGAGAATTAGGTTAACATAGTTTTTACAAACCCTTGCCCCGTACGTCAATACAATAAGTCAATAATAATAACAAATACTACACACTCCTGTTTACATTTCAGTGTAACACATTTGAACACACACACACACACACACACATATAATGCTGATGAGGATAATGATGTTAAATAAACTGTAAAATTGTGGTGATAATCTAAAGAGAAAATTATAATGATCTAAAGCACTTTACCAAAGCATGAGTAATGGCTGGTATCACACATCATTGACATCATTTTATTCATTAGCAATACCAAAATGAGAAGGCATTAACGTGCTAATCTGTTTCTGTACCTAATCTTTGTTGCAACACTGAAATTTCCCCATTGTGGGACAAACAAAGGTGATCTTATCTTGAAGGACACATTTTACACATTAGACTTTTTTTGAGCGTTTAACCATGTTCTACCCTTGTTCCCTCGTCAAAAGCATACCTGGAGCTGCATTTAGCGTCATTCTCGCTAGTTTGAACCCTGAATTTCCCCGATGCGTGACCTTTTCTCTATCTGTGACGTGGCTTCGAGGATCTTCTGCGCTGTTTTTAAGTCCATGAATCATCGCGACTACATTATCCTGTTAGCGCGCAAATATGTAATTCCTTCTGCTGCCAGTGGATGGAGCCCGTAGCTCAGTTGCAAGCCAAATCCATTGGAAGTCATTTGGTCATCTTTTTTTTTTTCGTTCTAAAACATGAGATGCCAAACTAAAGGCACTTAAGAGAATGTTTAACTGCAATTAACAATAGAAATAATGCATAATATTTGTCCTTTAAATAACATCCACAAAGACTATAGATGATACTTACCACCTTCTTCTTTTTGTGTAGTAAGCACTTAGTAACAAACCAGCAAATATGATCTTTTGTCTATCACTATAGACAACTTGGGGTTCATAAAAAAACAAACCGGGCCCAACATGGAAATAACGGCGTCGTCCTCCATGTTTTTTTTTTTTAAAAGAACTATGTGAAATAAAAGGCTCAGAAATGTCACACAAGGTTACCGTCATTGCTGCTGTACCACGGCACGAGGGGAAAGCAGAACGGACTAATAATATTACATGTAAATCTCCGGGGTAAACTTAGAGCTAACCGATATCAGGCGACCACTCTGTTTTTGAAAGAGTCGTTTCAGGCGGCGCGCTCCGAAGACACGACATTGACGCAGCGGCTCAGTATAGCTCGCAGCTCCCGTGAACAGTCAATTGCTCTATTGTTCAATTTGATTTTTTTTTATTTTTTTTAGAAGAGATGCATTTCCTCGAGTTTGGCGGAGCAATTCACGCAATGACACCAAGCTATTCATTTTCATTTAGCCGATTGATCATCCAGCAAGAAACGGAAATCTTGAGAGGAAAAACACTCGCAGCCAGAAACGGTCGACATTAGTTTTGCTTGAAATAGCTGTTTTCGCTCTTTGGGAATCACAATTCTGAGACGTTGTCAGGAGTTTTTGTTTTGTTTTTTTGTTTTAAATCAATTTTGGCTCCTCTGCTCGGTGGACTACATTGTTCAATGCCAATTTGGGAAACGGAAACTGAACACTTTGTCATTGTTAAACTGGATTAAGGACCATGTTAAGTGTGAGTTATAACCACTCATATTGACTGCCACCATCAATTTCCCTCTTCGCGAACTTGAAGCTCCTGTCTCCTCCGTGTTTAAGCATTGCAACAACAAAAAAAAAAAACATAGGAGAGTGATGCCGAGTTGGATAGAGAAGAGCAGAGCGAAATCAAACCCAAATTAGGCCATTGTGCTTGATGATTCCTGAAACCTGCCATTGAATCTCTGTGTACTACTTGTACTGTGGTAGAGAACCAATTAGGGCAACTCGGGCACATGTGCGAACCTCCGGGGGCTAGACAGCGCTGTGGACGGCGAAGCTCGTGGCATGACACAGCGGATAATTAGATAATAGAAGGAGCATAGTGGGCGGCGTCAAAACCCACAGTGTGCTGCGGGGATGGTCGCTCGTTTTGCCATAGTAACGCTCGCATCACGAAGCAGCACCCGGAGCTTGTATTATGTCATTAATTTATATTTCTGAACATTTTCTTCCCACCCACCCCCTTCACACAACTGTTGCTTTCCCCGGAGTGTTCATTAGCTGACCTGGCACAAAAAGACAAGCTGAAATATTCACCCCCTATAATCCGTGGCTTTCTCCCTTCGCCTCGCCGTGCAGTGCTCCTGATTTAATTGTCAGCCGCCGTCCATTACTCATTCAAAACAAGGCCCCACTGTAAGCGCCCCGGCACCCGCACCGCCGTCTGTGCGCTGTTTATTTACTTCTGACGGCAAAAAAGGGGGGGGTTTGGTTGGAACGAAGCCCGCCGGTGACATTGCTCGTCCTTCTGGCGCGACGACGCGAGCGCTGCAGTACATTAAGACTAAAGGTGGCAGCAGAGAGCATGGCGGTGATTTGGTAGAAGGTCCGAAGAAACACAGGCTGGAGCTTCTGTATGCCTATATAACTGGCACCCTGGTAACAGTATGGCATGGTTAAAAGTGATTTAAGATTCTCCAAAAACATCACCCTTCTTACCTGTAGGGTGCGCTGTGTTACTGTAAGGTGGAACACGGTGGAGTATCTTTTTTAAGACCCGCTTTTAGTCACTGTCTTTTAGCGCCGCGTGAGTTGTGTGGTCCCCTGTGTCTTTTATTGGTTTTTATCTATTTATTTTATTACTTTTTATCCTGAATGTTTTTTATTTATATTTTAATAAGCCACTATTTATGGTTTTATGGTTTTATTATTTTTAGTGGGGGTTTTTTTTTCATACTTTTATTAGCATTGGTAGAGCAATTGTTTATTTGTTTGTTTTGAAATGGCTTTCTGCGCAGCACTTTGGAAACGCTTCAACCTGTCGCAGCTCGGTTAATCTAGGTTAAAAACATCTCTTTTCACCTATGCATATGAAATAAATAGAATAGAAATCAATCTTGAATGATTGATTGATAAAATGTGCTGTATAAATAAAGTGGATTGGATAAAGTGGCCCAGATTGGCAGCCATTAACAGCTTTTTTATGACTATATAGTAACATAAATCATGTTTATATTATCATTATTATATTTAAAGTAAGTAGTATTTATAGTGAAACTTAAACTTCTAAAGTTAATTGTATAAAGATTATTTATGCCTCTGTTTTGTGATTTGAATGCATCTTTTGTTGTCATGTAAAGCACTTTGAATGACAAATAAACATGCCGTGCCCAAATACAGAATCATTGTGCTTTTAGTGTTTCATTCAGACAAGCAGAAAATCGAAATAAAATACTACCAGATTGATTGCAATACTGTATTTTTTCTTTTTCAGATGCTATCTATGACATTGTCACTGTCGGTGCTCCTGCGGCCCACTTCCAGGGCTTCAAGTGCGGAGGTCTTCAACGCCTTCTGAGCAGATATGAAGCGGAGAAGAAAAGGTATTATTTTTAGCCTTTATTTCCTCATTCTCTCAGCTATAAGGAAGTTACATTTGCTGGCATTCATTTGGTTGTTGCTTAGCATGGAGTAAGTCGTGTAAAACGATACGGCAGAATGATGCATGAAAAGATGGAAGTGATGAACTTTTGCTGTCGATTTTTTGTGATAAATGTTTAGGTTTGAGTCAGACGGACTACACTTTGCTCCAAAAATATGAATAGTAAATAATTCCATGTTCTTTCTTTAACTGGCACTTATGCAGAAAGGATTCATACTGAGTTCAAACTGAAGCAGCGCGGCGTCTGACAGCTCAATTTGACTGGAGGCATCAGGGCTTCTGGAAAAGGGGTTGTACAGGCTGGTGCTCCCCAGTTCTTTCCACTGTTGTGTCTTTTATAACTGCCAAAGCTGTCTGTAACGTCTGTGAGAACTCCCCGCTTTGAGTGAAAATTTAAATTCACTTCATCTCAAAGCACTCGGACCAGTTTCGAACGCGGATGCAAACTTTTCAGTCCGATTTATCAAACTTAGTCTCAATAAAGCAAACAACGGATTGCTTTCGAAGTGGGGCTCTGGTTCTGACATTGGCCAAAGTCAATGTGGTCTTTTCGTAGAGATCGGGGAAGACTGGGTTTGATGTGTCATTGACTGAAGTCGGTGGCTAGTAGCTCTGTTCTTGCTTTGATTGCTTGATGGGAAAAATATGTTGTGTGAGCTTCAACAGCCTCCACGGTTGACTGGACGAAAAGAGCACTCGCTGCGACTACTCCCCGTGCTAGGATGATGTATATGCACTCGGAAAATGCTCTCCAGGGCAACATATCCATAGCCATATACCAACCTGAGATCAGCATTATCCGGCAAATTGTGCTGTCTTTGCCCCTTTGAACGCAGCATGCGTGGAGACTGTGTGTGTGTGTGTGTGTGTGTGGTGTGCGTTGTGTGTGTGTGTGTGTGTGTGTGTGTGTGTGCGTGCGTGCGTGTGCGTGCGTGTGTGTGTGTCACTGGCCTCCACTATGGTCACTTGAGTGATGCTTGTAGAAATGAAGGCTGATTTTGTCCCTAAGCTCCCCATAGAGTGCAAAGTCATTACAGAGCGTGCCAGATCCAATTAGTTACAGAGTTTGTGGCTACGAAAAAGGGCGGGATAAAGCACCAAGATGGAGAAGCTATAAATTGGATGAGTCGATGGGAAAATAGTCCTTTGCTGGTGATAAAAACGAAGAAAAGGAGTTCTTTACGCTAAGGTGCACAAGGAAAATCCTGTCCAAAGATGGCCCAGTTTTATCTGTTAGCATGAATGGCACAGATAAGGTTACCATATTTTCGGGAATCCACTCAAGTGAAGTAGTTTTCTTTGAACGAGAGATTACAGTTTGAAAAAAGAAAAAATTCTCGAGGGTGCAGAGCGTTTTTGTTTCATATTTGACTTAGCTAATGATTCACTGTAGCTTAAATTTTCCAATTTTCCGCCTGGCTAGCTGACAGCGGCCCCACGCTCAGCCTTATCCGTGTTTGACCTGGAACGCAGTCATTTGTCAGTCTTCATCAGAAATGGCAATGAATGGCTGTAAACTTTGACAATTTATCAGAATGCAAGCTTACTTTATATAGGCAACACTTATTTTTTTGATAGAATCATTAAATAGTTTGAGTTGCATTTGTTAAAGTGCTGCTTGTGAAATTGATTTAATTGTTCAGCACGGCAAGCCTATTTTCCAAGAGCAAATGCCAATGCAGTGTGTGTCCATGCGCGCCGCTTTCTACTTTCCCACCATGTCTCCTTTGGCTTTTCACAAGTGGCCCTTTTGTAATCACCTTTGATTGAAGCTGGAACAATCATCGAGATGGGAGACTTTAGCTATTCAACGTGATATTAATTCATCAAAGTGACGTCGAAATGGGGGTTGACAGAGGAAGAAAGGTTTTTTTAAAAAGGAAAAAAGTGATCGCAAAGGTGTTACCAGGAGGGCAATAAAAGAGCTATTCATCTTTGTTCCCTGGACACTGGCGTAGGGGCGGAGGCTTTCCAAATCCATTAAAAGCTGCATTGGTCCGACTTGGCAGTGACCGGAGCCTGTGATGTAGTTTGTCTCACAGGATGAGCTGAGGAAGAGCCTAATCGATTGCTACACTTAGTATTCCTCCAGAAAAGCCTGTACAGGCTCACACAGGGCAAGAGCATTTATCTTTCATTAATGCATGCAGTCCTACTTAAATGGCTGTTTTAAAAGTCACTGGATTTATATCCATTTTTAATTGAACCCGATAGACACAGCTGAGGATTTGCTGAGGTGGGCTAATCTTTCATTAACACTCCCTTTTGAATTATTCACCTACTTTGCATAATGGTGTGCCATACTTTTTTGGGACAGGTTTTGTGTACCCAGAGCATATTAAGAGTCCATTTCTTTTTTTCGGGACTAATAGTGCACAGGTGTCTTTGGGCTTCTGGGGCTTTGGCGGTGACACATGGTAAATATAATTCTAGTCTCACTTCATTTTGTAGTAGCTGAGAGGTCTTTTTATGAAGTCTGCTCGATGAAACATTGCTGCCGCTTTGCAAAAGATTATTCCTTGCTCGTATTTCTCTTAAAAAAAAGACTCTGCTGCGTCATCTGGCCTTCACTCTTGGTCAACCTGTAGTTCCCATTGACAAATTTCTTGGACTTAATGGAATCTCCAGAGGCTAGTGTTCAATTGTAATGTGGTGACCAGCGTGTTGTCGGACAGAATGAGTGTGTCAGTCCAGCATGGCGGTGTGCAGGGTGAGCCCCACTGGCTCTTATTGCTGAGGGACAGAAGCTTGTTAGTGTTTGAGTGCTGGACTCAACTCCTCTGGCTGACAAAGGGGACACTGGCATCTGCATCCAGGCTCATCTGGTTTAGGATCATAGTCTGGAGTTTGTGCCGTGTTCATTGAGGAGAAATCTTTGGAGTGGTCTGTGAGGCATGGTGGCAGATCAGCGGCAGATCAGTGGAGGATGCAGGATTGGACGACAGATGGAGTTTGTTGGTTCCTGGTTCCTCCGTGCATCTCTTGCTCTGTTTCTCTCCTCTCTGTCCGTGTGGCACTGGCCCAGTGATAGAACTATGATTAGAGTGGGCTGTCTTGATGACGAAGGAGGCTTTGGCAGTCACCTGGAGTGCTGCAGGGCCTGGTGCTGACGTAGTTGCATTTTGCTCCCGCTGGCTGTCAGCGGCAGGCCACAAGCTCTCATTAATTTCCCCTCCACTATTAATTAGCCATGTGTTGGAGATGCTTGCTTAATTAGGCCGGTGGGCCCACTGCGATTCTCCCTCTCATTACTGTTATTACCAATTCCTATTGATCATTTAGGAAACTAAGGCAGAAGTTTAGCGTGAACATACTTCTAATTTTAGCTCTTTCTGTAAGTTGACTGGAGTCCCGCCCTGACACGCTAAAGCGATGTTCTAATTAAACTGCACTTAAAGTCTGAGCACATGGCTGCGTTCTCTCATCCAGACATTCAGCTGCGTTTGCCAGACTCTAAATCTACAACAATGAAGGGTAATCACTAAAGAACTCAAAGTTCAAGTTCGCAAAGATTCTTGCAGTGCAGGTGTGGCACTGGATGTATTTCTTTGGCTGGAGGAACACTTGGAAAGGAGGTGGCGGAAGGAGAATTCATTATCATGCATTAGCACTGAGCACGTTAGGGGTCTGCTTTAGGCCTGTCCACCAGCATTGCTCTCCTCTCTATAGACTTGTGCTGTCACTGTGCGCTCGTGAGGGGGTCCACCCACTGGGAAACTCATATTGTCTCACAGGAGGGGGAAAGTCGCAAAGGCAAATTCAAAGTGGAATAACTATATCAAGGTCGAACAATGTACGTTGGGACAAGCATCGGGTGCACCTGTCCAAACGTAAACTCTGCTGAGCTCTATCATGTGCGCCACTGTTCAACCCTGGCTATTTTTGTTATTTTTCAAGTATTAAACAAATACAATTTCAATATCCCCATAATGAATCAACATTGTGTTATGGAAATGTTTGAGTTCCTATTTCAAACATATTGGGTAAAATAAAGGATGTAGACAGATACGTTGATATTGATGCCCCCTGATGGTTTTCTTGTCTGTCAATCACACTTGAATGCCTCATATGCAGGAGACGGAAGATTAACTCTCTTCCGTCGGCGTGCTGTCATGAACTGAATTGTGATTCCACTTACGTTTGTTTGGATATACCCGATTATGGCAGTGTTATGCTTAATATGCGCTGGTTGATTTCGTTTTTGTGAGTTTTTATTACACCTTCCCCCAAAACCATCTCTTTTTCTGGACGAGCCTGCAAATGGACCGTTCAAGACCACTCAAACTGTGCAGCCCTGCGCTTTCCTCCATGTACCGGCCCCGTCAACATAATCTCTGTCATGGTTTCAAATTGGGATACATGTTGGATTTATCCTTCCCAAAATGTGCATGGCTTAAGCACACCTTTTTGTAAATAAGATGAACACAAACTAGAATGAACGTGCTGGTTATTCGCTGGAGATTTTTAGCTGGCTGCCGTGTGTGTGTGTTTGTGTGTGTGTGTGTGTGTGTACAGTACATAATGAGTCTCAGGGGCCCATAGACGTACACATACATATTCATTGGACAAATATTCTGTTTTCCAGCCCTCCTTTTTAACCAGTTTAAAAATGGCCTTGTTGTGCGTTTCCCCCAAAAGTACATATATTGCTTAAAGAATCAAGCTGGTGCGAAATAAAAGCTTGTGAGCGGTTCTAAGTTGAGGTGCTGGTCGCTTTAGACTGGGCTCTGTCAAAAAAACAAGGTGGGAAGAAAAAAACAGGGGCAGCTTGTTCCTACTCTCGTTGTGATTTATTAACATCTTGCGATACAAAGACAGTACAAGCTACTCCACTACAAGGCGTAATGCACCCTCCTGTGGCAACTTCACAACAAAGATGAATATCAGGAGACACACTTTAGTTGTTGTTTTTTGGGGGGTATTTATTGACTGCCGGTAGTTTTCCTTCCAAATGTGTCTGTCGTAAAATTGGAATGAACACATTTTGATCAGGTGTGAAGGTAGGTCCGCCGAATTGCTTCATGCTTTGGTTATAGTTGAAGACATAGTTCAATGAAAGGTCAACTACTTTTTGGGGAAGCTGACTTTCTAAATGATTCCCCCACAAATAATCAGTTTGACCATATCATAAGAGCACAGTAATACGTGTTGCCGAATCAAGAGGGGCTTCATTTCGCTGTTGACGATGAGTCCTCTTCAGATGTCGACCCACGATGAAGATCTGTGTGATGGCTGAAGTGTATTTGTCAAGCTCTTCTGGCGCCAAAATGTTACGTTCATACCTTTTTAATCAAATACATGGCGACGGTTAATGTTGTATCTCTAATTTTTGGCGCAATGTGGTGTCTCAAAAGCGCTGTGCCGACCGCCCTGCTGTTGAAGTCGATTAGAGTTTGTAGCCTTAGCCTTCGCCAGCCTCAGAGCGAATCAATTGTGTCCTCCAGCATCAGGTGGCTGATCCCTACATTCATTATGGCCCACATAGACTCCTGATGGGATTGGATTTGTACTTGGAGTTGTACTGGCCCAGTATTGAATCAGTCACTGCAGTTCTTCTCTTTATGTAACTGTTCTTTGGATGTACTTTTCCATTTATCTGTTCTTCTTTTTGTCACGATACAAAATTACACTTTATGATGGTTTGGTTCCATTTCAAACTATCTACACGACATACTCAACATGGCACTAGAGTGCAACCGACACTAATTCTTGTTTTTGGCACGGCAAGGATCCGTGTTGTTTCCAAGTCTTCCTACTTATTGCGTATTTTGTATTTCATGCTGCAATGATTTAAAGGCGTAAAGCGAGGCTGTTGGAGATTTTAGAATTAGGCGTTTCCTCCTCTGTCATGCTCAGAGTGACTGACTGGTGGATTCAACCAATCACAGCGACTTATGAAGTCGACCGGACAGTTTTAGTTACTTTCAGAGGGGACATATTTAACCTTTTACCTCATTACAACAGTGTTTCCTCATCGTTAGTTTACCCAAAATTGTATTTTGATCGATTCCTGCATGGTTTGGTACTCGAGTATTGTGCTGCAATTGAAGCTTGAGCGCTTTCTCACAGGAAGTCAATGGATTTGTTGGACTCAGATGTTTCAATCTAACGGTTTACAATGAGAAAAGTATAAATAGTCTACGTACGTGAAAGTTAATGCGAAGTACCTGGGGAAAAGGCATAATATGTATTTTTATTTTATTTATTTTTAAAGCCAATATTGTGTATATGTATAGAACTGTGGTTTGTTTTTGCCATGTCGCCCACACTGACAAGCCTTGATCAATGGATTGCATCAGGAAGTGCATCTGGCTTAAGATCTATGCCACTTTTATGCATATCAAGTTATTTTGCTGTGGCAGATCTGGAGGATAAACACTGAACAGACTGAACCGCAGTCAAATGAACGAGTTTCTTAGCATTAGCATCAGCCAAGTTGCATTGTCGTTATCTTTCACATAAACTTGGCAAACGCTAATCTTCCTGTGAGGCCTTAATGGAGCTCCGCGTGGTCTGCTAACATATCGACTGCTGTAATGATTGCTGTGTTGTGTCCTGTGGTTGCGGCTGAAGAGAGGTGGTCGGAGCGGTTTTGCACCCAGACACAAAGGTACCGTGTCTGTGTAGCTTGCCCTCTCACTTAGCTATTGCTTTGATTAGCTGTGTGGTCATCCTCCAGGGGACTCATTAGCCCTAACGACAAGGCCCGGATTTACAGTTAGGCCGTCTTAAGACACAGTAAATGCCTGGTACCTACTATAGCATCATCTCTTTAAACCTTTTAAGATACACCAGGAACCGTAACTCAAAAGTAGCTGCAGTGGAAAAGGTAGTTCTGTGTACATGTCTCCTCACTTTTTATTCCTTCTTTTTTCAATTATGCCCCAGGATGTGGCCCACGGGTATGGCCTAGAAGGATGCAGGAGACTATAGCTGAGAAGGTTGCAAATGAGGGCCGCTTTTCACTCCGCGATGGATGACATTTGCAGGAATTTGTCCAAGTCATAGAAACTTTCAGCCACGGAGACATCAGATTGGAGTGATTTAGGCCAAATGTTGCAGCCCTTGTCGTGATAATAATAGAAGTACTATTATGATTGTGTGGTTCCTTACTCCAGTTTTACACATGTGAAATGACACTATCTTTTGTGAAAAAGAAAGGATTTCTTTTTTTTCAATATCTTTTTGTTTTTTGTTTTCTCGTGTTACAAAGGTTTAAAGGCTGAAAAGAGATTTTTTGGAGGGGAGGCACATCAACCACATAATAGGGACAGTGGGATACATTTGATTACTTATTTGGAGAGATTGTTATATCATAATGCAGCTCTATGCTCAAAGACCAATACATAAATATCAAGGCGGCAAAATGGTCTTCTGCTCCGCTTTAAATGGCTCCCCCCATTGGAAAAAATGCATTAAAAATAGTGGAAATGGATCAAAATGCAGGTTTTATTTCACACTTAGGGCCATATTTTGCCTCCGGAAGTAACGTTAACGTTAGCCTTTTCCAGGGGGCGGGGCCAGGGCACAATTTTGCTACCTTGCCGACCTTAGCGCTGGCGTGAAGAGGCTGTACTTGGCCGCTGGGGGCTGGAGTGGGATGGTGCCAGTCCATATATGGTGATAGAGTTTGAACCAATGAGTGATAACTGTGGCATTCAAAAGCACCTCCTGTGTGGGAGGTGTTTGTCATGGCCTCATTTACAGGCAATGGAAGAAGTGAGCAGTAAAGTTGTTTGATTTCCCGTTTTTTAATGTGTTCCCGAAATTCAAAAAATAGAATAAATAAACAAAATAAATTATTGAAAGGACAATTCGGAGCGTTGTTTCTTTATTTCATTCATCTTTATTTGTTTCAGCTGGTTCTTGACACATCAGCTGAGCAGAAGTTTGTTTGTTTGCAGCGCTATGCGCACGTTCGCGCTTTGCCCTCTCTCTCGCATGTCCGCGCTCTAAATTCAGTTCCTTGTTTGGCTCGTTTCTCTGTGAATATGTAACTAATTGTAATAAAACATGAAACAATTTGAATGTGAAGGTTGTTTTATTATGATTATTATCTCGTCCATTTGAGGATAGTAACACGGCTCCAGTGCACTAGTTTTGAAGTGTATTAGTTACGATTCTGCCCATTCACAGAATGCACCAGACCACGCCCTCAAGCTGCTTGACTCCACCTCATCTTTTGGCATGATCACACCTCTTGTTTAGAATTCCACGCCCTGCGCCGTCATCAATTGCGCCGACTTCAAGGTGTGACACAATGAGCTCTGCTGCGCCCACGTTAACGCTGCCTCCGGGGGCAAAATATGACCCTTAATGTTACTGCCCATTTATAACATGGGCATGTATCAGAAAAATAAATTGATTCAGATTTACATATAATACATAATCTTTTTTTATATAATACATCATTTTTTTTCAGCGGTCGGCTAATGGGTGCTGGGAGTTTGCTGAATCTTTGCATTGTAGGAAATAAGTTATGTATACTATAATTATGTGTAATGTATGATTAAATCTGTTATCATTTTTTGTGTTAATTCCCAATTCTTTTGCATGCTCTTCCAAAACCGGGCGTAATAGTGCACTTTGTGTGATATGAGAGGAAGTAGATTCCTCATTAGTGGTTGTTGCCGGGTTTGCTGTGTTTGCTTCCTCTGTTTGTTTATGCCAGTGTTGATCTTGGCAGTGGGGCGGTTCAGGTCAGCCAGTGCCGGCTGCACTGCGGCTTGTTTGATGTTAAATACTGACTTTTCTTGTTCTGCCTGTTTGGCACATGGTTCTGGCACTTCCATATAAACAAAATGGCAAATAAACCGATGTGAGTTTCTCTTTCATGTTCAGAACAAATGATATTTGTGCTTGAGATTTGGGTTTATTTTCTGCACTATTTCTCGGCCTGTGATAAAAGTGCCTCATGTGCCTGTTCTTGTTGCCCACAGCTTCAGCACTGCCTACCAGTGTATCTACTACTCCCCGGAGCACACGGCCAAAGCGCAGGAGGTGCTGAGCTCCATGAGCCTCCTGCAGCCGCTCATCACTGCGCTGTCCGAGCAGCTGCTGCTGGCCGCGCACGAGCACTCGTCCTCTGGGCTCCGGGATGCTCTCAAGAACCTCTCAGACAAGGTACTGGACTCTCTGACAACACCTCCATCTGTTAGCTCATTTATACACAACACGTTCCACCGTCGATCTTGAGCAAGAACATTGACCCTGTCTCTAGAACTAATGTGAATGTCATAGTGTGATTGTGTGATTAGTTTGGAGCGTCTATAGGTCCATGTCTTTTGTCTGTCTTGAATTGAAAACAGCCTGCTTTGAACTGAGAACCTGAACCTGTGATTAAAGGTGTTGTACCTGTTTATAGGTGCTTTTCACAGACATTCACAGTCGAATACAGGCAATACACAGCGGTCAGATTCTGAACATAAGAACTGCTTTCACAATACACTGATTCTGTACAGAGGCCAAACAGATTTGACCTTATTACATGCAACAAAAACTGGTACTTAAGTAATAATCCCCTTGTTAGTGCGTTAATACGTGTTTTTGTCATATAGGATAATCCACAGAAAGAAATAGACCTCATGATGTCCTGTGCCACACTCCAATGATTAAATTAACATTGAAAGCTGTTAATTCAAGAACTGTCTGAAAAATAATAACTGAAAAGTATCAACCTCAAGGACACCACTAAAGTATCAGCCTTTATGTCAAAACTAAACATTGATTGTAACTCCCATGAAATCCAATTATTCTTCGCCATCCAAACGTCACTCTTCTTCACTCAGACTTTGCTGCAGAATCTTCTCTTCTTTCTCTTTGTGTAAATCGCACATACAGCGTCTCATTCAGCTGCTGTGTTGCTTTCACTCTCGCTGTTTGCTCTCTCAGAGGACAACAATGGCAGAGCACCAGTTCTGGTAAAAATCAATTTGATACAACAACCCACTTTTCTTTTCTTTTTCTTTTCTTTCCCCCCCCCCCCCCCCCCCCGGCCACCCTTCTGCATAACTTCCCAAACTTAATACCATTACCAGCCAAGACTTCCGGACAGTCTCGCAAACAAACTAAACCTCGGGAATAGCCGTAAAATCTAACAGAAGTGAACAGCAGTGGCGCTTTATGGAGTGGGGGTATTTTTGATCAGTATAATTAATGAATTACATCTGGTGCTGTCAGGCTGCAATCTGCTGCGCCACAGAGGAATAGAGCCCAATCAGCCGTCTTAATTGGTACATTCGCTCTGTCGCTGCTCGCTCTCATCCTTGATTAGACGTGCCGCACCCTGGACCTAGCAACCTCTCGCCCCGGTCAGCAAAATCAGCACCCTGATTCAGAGCGCACGTCTCAATGTGGAACTAACGAGCCTCTGAATGAGCAGAGGAAATAAAGACTAATTAGTGTACTTTTTTTTCTGTTTTTACTTCAACTTGAATACTTTTTCCATTTGTTTTGATGTTAAGTGCACTATGTCACTTTTAAGGTGGAGGGAGCGCTCTCTGCTCGTCTCCATGGAAACGTTACTTGGCATTAAACATATCTTACTGCATTCATTTCGTTGCGCAAAAATATCTTGGAAAAAAATACATAGATCTGACCTGTAGCTTGGCCTGGAAGCGTCATTTGCCTGTCTCCATGGAGATAGATAAGTTTACCGTCATACTGTGGAACATTCCAGGCAAAGCAGCGCCATCCCGTGAAGTTACATTGTGCACCTTTAAAGAAATAATAAGTGACATAATGTTGGCGCGCTGTCTGTGTGTAAATGTATTCCTTCGTTTGAACAGATAGTTGTATTCACCTTTATATTAATGCAGTTTTTCTACAACAATACTACAATTTATGATTTCTTAGCATTAGTTAGTTCCAGCTCAATCACCGGACAATATTCGTCAGCCGCCAGGTTTTAACAAGCATGACGGCTGACGGAGAAAATAATTATCTCAAATCAAAGGATCAAACACCAAACGCTGTCAAAAGTTATAAAACAAAACTCTATCTGAACAAAACCGGGATGACTGAATAGAGACGTCTTGCATTTAGGACTCACTGCATGTAAACGTTGATGATTACTTCAACGACAAACGTGTGGGAGCTTTGATTTGTTGTTCGAATCCAGACAAAAAAGGAGGAGAGGCTGATTTGCCTATTCCACGTTTAGTTGGGTTTTTACTGCTTGTGCTGGCAGCCATGAAACATCAGATGTCATGAAACATCACATTTGATCATGTATAAATTGTGTTTTCATTACACGCAGATGTTCACAGAGAGAAACGCTTGATCACACAGGAACACATCTGTGCGGTTAGCTGGGCCGTCACAATAACGTGTTCATTTTCATTCATTTGTTGAAGAAAAGAGCATTTCTGTTTCGACGAAAACCATTTACACTCATTAAGGATTATGATGGAGGCTAATCAAATCTGGGTCGATCACTGGTATACGGGTATACATCTGGACTCTCCCATTTTGTTACAGCCTTATTCTCAAATTGATTCAATTCATTATTTACCTCGAAATTCTACAAACGATGCCCCATAATGACAATGTGAAAGAAGGTTTGAATTCTTTGCAAATTGATTAGAAAATACATTTTAAAAATGAAAGCACATGTACATGAGTATTCACAGTCTTTGCTCAATACTTTGTTGAAGCGCCTTTGGCACTAATTACTGCCTCAGGTCTTTTTGAGTATAATGCTACAAGCTTGGCAGACCTGTTTTTGGGCAGTTTCTCCCATTCTACTTTGCAGAACCTCTCAAGCTCCATCAGGTTGGATGGTGAGCATCGGTTCACAGTCATTATCAGAGCTCTGCAAAGATTTTTAATTGGGTTCAAGTCTGGGCTCTGGTTCTCCTGGCTGTGTGCTTTGGGTCGTTGTCTTGTTGGAAGATGAACTTTGACCACAGTCTGAGGTCCAGAGCCTCTGGAGCAGGTTTTCCTGAAGTATGTCTCTGTGCACTGCTGCATTCTTCTTTCTGCTGATCCTCACCCAGTTCCTCACTGAAAAACATCTCCACAGCATGATCCTGCCTCCACCATGCTTCACTGTAGGGATGGTCCTGACCAGGTGATGAGAGGTGCCTGGTTCTTCCAGACATGACGCTCTTCAAGCCAAAGAGTTCAATCTTTGTTTCATTGGACTGAGAGTACTTTTAAAAAAATATTTTTTATACATTTGCAAATAGTTTATGTCATTATGGGGTATTGTTTGTAGAGTTTTGAGGTAAATACTCAATTTAATCCATTTTGGAATAAGGCTGTAACATAACCAGATGTGGAGAAGCTTTCCAGATGCACCGTACATAGGTCTAGATACGGACATGTCATTCTAATCATCTAGAATCATTTTCCAACAACAAAAACCTGTCAAATAAAATGAAACTGTTCTGTGATGTGTGTCCTTTCCAGCTCTCTCTGGTTCGTCAACACAATACGTACTACTTTTTTCCCCAGATGGCTTTGTTGGACAGGACATGTGTGGGGTTAAAGGGTACACGGAGCAGGGAATTGAACTCAGAACTGCTGAGGCCGGGTAAAAGAACCTGCTGCCCACACACAAGACATTTTGTATCGTGCCATTTTGGTACTATTTTATGATAACTGCATCTTATTTAACTGTATTAATTAGGAGGAAGTCAATGTACTTTTTGTTCATTATTAATTAAATGTCAGTATAATAACTAGGTTTCAATAGCCTTAATAAAGCATGAACAAAGACTTAATTCATGACAAAGAGATTGTTTATTGAGAACGATTCAGGTTTAGTAACTTCTTCATCATGAGTTAAGTTTGGGGCATTAATTAAATAGTTACTAAGCCTGAATCAATCGCAATAAATGATTTGTTCAATAGCAATTTAGTTTTTTTCATCTTTTATTAAGAATATTAGAAGTGTCGCTATTATCAGTGCTACCAAAATGTTTTAAGAGATGAACAAGGACTTATATTCCATTGATCCTCGGAGGTCGGAACTCGGACCCCGAAGTGACATTGTCTTTCTGCGTTCCAGTGGTCAGGTGAAAAATATATACTTTACAGTTTATGTGGGTGTAATCCCTCATTACACATTACAGTTTATGTAATCGCAATGTCCCAAATCAAACCATAAAAACCAAGAAGCTGCTCAAATCAACCAAAAATATGGATCCAATTAAGATCAAGATTTGAATGTGAATTTCTGCTTTTGTTTTCTTAGCTCCAAAGAGACCAGGGGTGTCCAAACTATGGCCCTCAGGCGTCCTGCTAAATTGACTCAAATAGCCAAAAGTAGCACATTTTAGAGTATAAAATTAGGGGGAAAAAATCTGCTCTCAAACATTTCAATGTCATACAAACCTACGTTAATATTCTAAGCCGTATTAAAGCTGTGGTGTGATTCACTTCATTGTCTGATTGCATGTGGCCTATGTTTCAAAATGTGGCCCTCGATGAAAAAAAGTTTGAAGCCCCCTGGTATATATACGTGAAGCCCCCTGGTGTATATACGTGAAGCCCCCTGGTGTATATACGTTAGCCACATTATCTTAACAATGCAGGCCGCAGCGTCGTGAGTTTGAATGCGGCGCGTTATTCTTCGGTCTCGTTCCCATTCCACGCAGCACTGTAAAGCCTACGGGCCCAAAAAGATGTGTGTGTTCCAGTGTGAATTTGCATGTCGGAACTCGTAAAAAAATAAAAAAAATAAAACGCCCTCCGAGGCTGTGGTGGTATGTTTGCTATGGCTGTCTTGGCTCTTCACAGGTAAACTCCTCCAAACACTGTGCGGTAAAATAATGCATTACTTGACAAGCGTATCATTATTTTAGAATCATGACACTGACGAGTTATGCTTCAGCAGCCTGCCAACCACGGCACATAAGGTCTAAAAGTGTGCTAGACGCCAGCGTAAAGGTTTTTCGGGGCAACATGTTTCTCAGAAGTCACAGCGAGAACTGGAAGTGAAGCAGCATCAAACAGCGAGTTCCCCTTTTCCGTTTCATCCACTTCTTTTGGTTCTGGAGAAGTGCCCTTTTCAAGTTTTCCAGTTCCAAGGCTGGTTCTAGCTGGGTCCGGTTACTTCTGAAAACACACACAAGGTCACAGATTCCTGGCCTATCAGGAGTTCCATTCTTTTCCCGGGGCGCGCTGATTAGTCGCGGAGTAAGAAGATGCGCCGCTGCGACTCTTTCTATACGATGACTCTTTCTATACGATGACGAGTCCGTTGATGATGATAATAATAATAATTTGGGACTGATGATAATAACAGTGAAAAAGGCAAATTGCAATGCAGCCTTCCTCCCCCTTCAGCAGTGTCCAGGACAATGCTGCGTTTGTGTTTTTTGCCGTCGCGGTAACAGGGACTGCTCTGGTTTGTGATTGTCTGTGCGTGATTATGTCTGATTATGGTATACAGGGTCATATAGTACTGCTTTATAGTACTGTGTTACGCAGACCCATCGCTCTCAATAGATTCTTTGTTGTTTTGGGGGATATTTTTTCGGCCGTGCCCCCCACCCCTGTTTTTCTGTTGATATTTATTTTTGAAAAGCAAAACTCACAATTGTAATAATTACTCAGTTCCCCTCACTTTTTAAATGTTTGGTATCATATTTAAAAAAGAAGAAAAAAAAAAAAAGCTATGAATGATTATGCCTGAATTTCTGAGTCCTGTTGCCATGACAACTTCGATTTGTCTAGTGGTGAGAGTGTTTACAGTTCAGTTGTTTGAACAATGAAAGTGATGTTATAAACAACATGATTAAAAGACACGTAAATGCTTTTTCTATAGGCTGCACGTGCACAGCTAAATTTGGTTGACGTGGCGACCAGTTGCAGCCTTGACAGCCTTTACAGCATAGGAGCTTTGGTAGGAAGCTAATACTTGCCTAATGTAAAACATGGACGGGAATTGTAATCAAAATGTTGAATTGTCTTGACGTTTGTTGATATTTAATGTTTTGTCGCTACAAAAACATGCATTTGTTGACGGAATAGTTCCAGAAACCGCCGCAAACTGCATCTTGGTTGGTCAAGGATATCAGACATTTTTTTAAAGCC
Source organism: Chaenogobius annularis (assembly GCA_015082035.1). Classification (NCBI taxonomy): domain Eukaryota; kingdom Metazoa; phylum Chordata; class Actinopteri; order Gobiiformes; family Gobiidae; genus Chaenogobius; species Chaenogobius annularis. The sequence continues at coordinate 150,186 of BJKM01000396.1, forward strand.
AGTTCACAGAGAAAGGGCATTTAGTGGTTCCCTATAAAAACAGTCAATTTCGCTCATATCCAAGCAGATTTCTCGATTGGTGAAGCTCATATTTGAATTGTTGGATTGTAATTTGCGCAGCGTAGTACTCATACACTTACTCTACGTTCCACTTGAAACTAAATACGAACACCCACAGAGCTATAACCAATGCATTAGCTCTGTGACCCGGTGGTTATCAAGTGCAAATACATTCCACGTCCTTTTTGAATACAGTGCGTGGCTTTGTTCACTCATTTCAGGAGCAAAAAAAACATGAATAATACATGCTGTGGTAGTGCAAATGAACGCCGAGTTCGGATACGACTGGAGTTCAATTTGACTGAGCGTTCGGAACGTTTTCCCCGTGTAGTAGTTTGTCCTGTAAATCAAGCTCAGGCGGACAGCTCCATTTTTCAAATACTGTTTACTTTACACCTTTGTCTTAACGGTCACATTATAAAGCGCGCAGGAATTCCCAGGCAATTACCCGTGGCTTCTTATCCAGAGCAGGCAGCGTCACATCATTGACTTACAGTAATGGAAGTCGTTTGGATCCCTGCAAGGCAATTAAAATGGGTATGAATGAAATACAATGGTGTTTTAAGTGTAGCTGCTCATTTTTGCCCTCTCCTAAAGCGATTATCAGATGGCCCTTTCACTGGAGGAAAGGGCTTTTGGAATATTTCCGAATCAAGGGCCGAGATTGCGATAGAGCCGTATCCCAAGTGAAAGACGGAGGATCACTTTAAACGCATGTCAGCGTTTTCAGAGTTTTATAGCAGTTCTTTTCATAAGCGATGTGTTGAGTGCAGAGATGGGCCGTAGTTAGCGGTGAAGAGCTGATTGTGCAGTTGTAGCACTTCGTTAGTGTACGCGCTAATATGCTGCTGAATGTTGAATGAAGGGCTGCACAATAAATCGTAGAAAGTGGCGATATTTCAATAATTGCGTAAAAGTACATCTCAATACATCATCAATATGACAGAAACGTACTGCTTTTAAATTTAAATCATGGAGAAGGCTGATTTTTATTCATGATTTATTATTCAAGTTTAAGTAATACATTGAGGCAGGGATATTCAACATAAGGCCCGGGGGCCAAATCAGGCCCGCCAAGCAGTTTAATCCGGCCCACAACCCTAAAATGTATTCAAAAATAAAATAAAAGATCTTATTTACTGGTTTAGCACTTGTTTAGACCTGGTTTGGTTTAGACCTTGTTAAATTCTGCTTTAGACCTGTTTTTGATCCTGGGTTAGTCCGGGTTCAGACCTGGCAGTAGTTCTAGTCCTGGTTCAATTCTAGTGCAGTACTAGATGGACAATTTTGTTGATGTTAGCAAAGCATTTAGTATGTTATTTCTCAAAAAAAAAGTATTTTATGAACTAAAATGTTTTAATGAGTGTTGGGAATATTTGTGCGACCCAAAATGTTGTTACAGAATTGGCGTGTTGTGCAACTCCGGCCCAGAAGCCTTGGCCCTCCAAAACATCTGGCCCTGGGGAAAATAAGTTGAATAGCCCTGCATTAAGGCATCAACATATTTGTTTTAAAATATATGTGATATTATTGTTTCAAAGTATTTGTATTCAAATTTCACAATCATTTCCAATATTGTGCCGCCCTGGTGGATGTAATTTCTTTCACTTTTCATACTTTGTTTGAATGAGCATCTAGTTATGATTCTAGTGTTATTAATTAGTATTTGGATATTATTTTTTAGACAGTCCTAGAGGAAAACCAACGCAGACACAGGAAGAAGATGCAGAAATGCCCCTCCTGGTTAAAAAACGTACCATTCTGAAGCACACACTAATATAAAGTCAAATTAGTGACGTTCAAAGAGTAAAACGTTTTGTCCACATGTACAGAGTATTTAAAGCTGCATTTGAAACTATCAGACACAACGTAATTCCCCAAGAGGTTGAACCATAATGGAAAAGGTCACAGCTCGAGGGGATCAAGAAGTTGTTGCTATTATCATTTATTACGCCCAACCTGGCAACCACACACGGAGAAGAGTTGGTGCATGACGTGAGATATGGATAAATAATTGCTTTAATTAAGCCGAGGCCATAATTCACGTGGAGCGGGGGACATTGTTTATGTGGTTAAGTGATTTTGTTTGTCAACTGTGGTGAATATCTTTTCACAGTTCAGTGGCTTGTCGATCCAGAGGCTAATTAAATTATCATTAAGCATGGCTTCAAATAGGGCAATGACATTCCATGGTAGATTTGCCATAATGTCTTTTATATGAATGAATGAATGAATGAATGAAAGTTTTTACTAAAGTGTCATGCACAGGTGCCCGGCCCACATGGTCTTATTTGACTTTGAAAGTGAACAGTGCAGTGCGTGATTGATTAAATTGATTAAATTGTAGTTAAAGCAGCAGGTGTAAAGTGTTCTTGAGTCCGACAGAGGGGAAGAAACTGTTATTGTGGCGGGAGGAGGTTCTGGTCCGGATGGACCGTAGCAACTGTTGAAGCTTATCATTATTTGTTTGGAACTGGCGCCACAAACTTGCTATATGAAAGCGGAACTAAGTAACGTTAGTGATAGAGCTCCCCCTACAGCTTTCTTGTGAAAACTATACTATCAGAGAACGGACAGTATAGTTTGGCAACATTTAACGTTGCCAAAAGAATTTTCCAGGCGAGTTCTCTGCAGGACGGCTTCGTTGTAAGGCTGGTTTTCCGCCCAGAGACGGCAGGGGCCGACAACGAGAGCTTCAAACGCCCCGAAATTACATATTTAATCATAGAGACTCACAAAGACATTAAATAAGGTATAAAAAAAAAAAAAGTAGTACTTGTTTCTTTATTCATACAGACGGAGAAGCCGTTGAACTGTGCCAGTTTTTGTGTCATATGGATTACAGCGATATTAACCACCCAGGCTCACAAATCTGCCATTGAAACTTGAGGTATTATCAAATGTGATGACGTCACACATGAACACAACCTTCTGTTAGCAGTGATTGCTCTTGGGCACTAAAAGAGGCTTGTCTCTACATCCTGATGACATCTACATAAAGCCCTCCTCCTGCACGAGGGCATCTTTGGCCCGGGGATGTGTTCTCTTATCTATTTGGCTGACAGCGCTGCTTTCCTAAACTCCTCACTGTCCCCATCGCACCGGGGGGTCGGCACGTGAAGGAGACTCTCGTAGTAAACATACACAGACTTTGTGCTTTGTGACCTTATGCCAGTCTTGTCACGGAGGACTCGGCTTGCGTGTCCCCCCCCCCCACTCTTCGTTTTGTTGTCGGTAATAGAATAGCTCATTGCGGCGCTAACTCAATTACTCCTGAGGGTCCTTATCATGTTTTGATTCCTTGCTTCTGGAATCGTCATCGGCTTTACAGTAGAGGGTGAATTTGAGATCAAAGCGCGCGTGCTCCTCCGAGAAGCCGACTGGAGGAGGAGTAATTGAATTGTTTGTTGTTTTGTTGGTGTTTTTGTCGCTCGCTGGCACGGCTGCGGTAATGGAGAGCAGCTTTTTCATGACAAGGGAGGAGTGCGTTTCTTTTTTTGGGGGAGGGGGGGGTTTCTCCCAGTTTTCTTTTCTCTGGGTCTGTAAATAGTTGGCTCGTTCCCAGCTCCGGTCTGAACTGTTCCTTTTGTTTTCTCCACCAGGGAAGTGACACTTGCTTTCTGTCTCTCAATGGCCTCGTCTCCTTTGCTTTGCCAGCACTTAGATTTTCATTTGCAGCGCTGTCTTGGCCACAATAACTTTCTTGTATGTTTCTTTCAGTGTCGTTTTTCCCCAGACAGAGCCATTTGTCCTCGCACTAACCGCACAATGAGCACACAGTCTGTCGTTCTTTTTTCAGTATTGCTGTGGTACAGAACCACCGTAAAAAGTGCACTGTATCTCTTTTCATTAAACAACGATTGCATGTTAAACTTTAAAGAACTCAAATTTGGTGGCGTTATTATTCATTAAAACGAGAGCTGTCAAAGTTGATGCGATTAATCATGAATTGACCCAGATTAATCATGTGGCGTTAGGCGGGATTACGCGGGAGGCTTTACCTGAAAGAAGGAGGAAGGTACAGGAGCAGAGCTGTAACGGCGTGTTACGTTTACACATAAAACCCATCTGTCCTCAGGTGGACAAGTGCAGATCAGACGCCAGCTGATGTTTGCAAGAGAGCGGTTCGGTTTGCTCCGCGCCGCAGGACAAATCAAAATCTCAAATTGAACACTGTGAGCTCCATGAGGGAAAATAAAGCTTGCCTATGAGCGCTAAAACAAATCTTACGGGCCAAATATTTGACTAAACTGGTACAAGACATTGTTAAACGCCAGGCCAAACCCGAACAGTTTTGCATCTGTCACTTTAAGAGCCAGTTACACCCGCAAGTGGCAATGAAGGGCCTTAAACCCCACCAAACCTGTTGTTTGGTCCAGTAAATTTGCTTGAAACATGTGACACTCACATTAATTACAAAATAGACTAATAAATAAATAAATAGACCTTGAAATAGGCAAATGTATATAGATTTGTGAAATAAATAAACTCCAAAAAATCCTTAAAGAAAATGTGTGAAAATACTTCCAAGTAAGAAGGTTTTATGTTTATGTTGTTATTATTAAAGTAAGCGCGCTCTCATTAGTCGTGTTTCAGCATTTAAATCAATTGACGGCACTAATTAAAACACGGATTCAACTATTGGTTTTTATCTGACGAAAAAGTCAATTCAAAACAAAATACAAGAAACATTGCTTGAATATAAGAACTCTTGGAGAAGTGTCTTGCTTAAGGACAGTAGAAACCAGTCAAATCAGTGAATACATCAACATGTCGTTATTATAATTGATAAGGTATTAGATATTACAGTGTCACTTAAATAATGGCTTGTGTTCTGGTCTGGAAACTGTGACTTAATGATTGCTAAACTCTCTTTTCGGTCACTATACTTTATGTACTCCTTCATGTACTCCTCTCTCTCTGTTTGTCTTTGCCGCAGACCGAGCAGTTTGTCCACACGCTGAAGGACGAGCTGGTCAAGAGCGCCCTCCTCGCCCTGCACGCCGCACGGCCCGGGTTCAGCTCCAAGAACCAGAAGCACCCGGGCCAAGTCCACCACGGCTCAGACCACAATCAGAGCCCTCCCCAGACGCTTCCCGCAGGCCACAGTCCAGCCACACCGGTCGCAGAGAGCCCGAAAGTGTGTAATAATGTGGAGGAATCGAAAACCAACACAACGGGGGAGGCTGGAACTGTGCCCCTCAAGCAGCAAGACTCAATACCACACCATAAGGAGTACGACGAAGAGGAATGGGCAAGTGTCACTGGCTTTTTGTGCTTGAAATATATTTTTGGTGTTGTTTTGTTCACACTTACAATACACGTTGACTGTCCCAAGATTGTTCCACACAACAGCACGTGCTTTTGTTGAGGCAGTGTTGAAAATATGATCCATTACTTCACTTAAACATAAAAATATCTGCATAAAGCAAATGTGTTATTATGGAATAGAAGGGGCCCCTGCACAAACATAAACAAACACAATCTGGGGGCTTTGAGAAGGATTTCAGACTTAAAACTGTGAACTGTAGTATTTAGTAGTATTTAAATATCCATGGAAGTGTTATTGCTTTGACGCCACTAGGCCAGGTTACAGGTGAGATCCGTGGAGAGGCGCTCACAGTAAGAATGCATGGTTTTATAAGGTGTTTTTTTTGGGCATTAAAAAGGAATTGTTTGAGTGCGAGCAGATACGTTTAATGCAACATTCCAGACAAAGCGGTAAATGCAGGTGACGGACCGTCCACCATGTGCCCGCCTCAGGCCCACTCAGCGCTGAAAGCATTCCCCTTACACGTGGTGCGCAGTGGCGTAGAACTGAGCGGCACAATCAGAAACACAGTGACAACAGCCACGCACTCCAGGATCATTGGCCCGATTATTATTGTAACCATAAAACATCGTTGTTACAGCAACAGCCAATTCAATTCAATTCTATTTATTTTTGTAACGCATAGGGGTAACACTTGGTAATGTCCCAGCATCCCCAATAAAGCAGAGCGTCCGGGGCAGACAATTACGGACACAGAAGAAGGGCAAATAATTGGTTTATTACTCACCTCGCCTGAAGCTAAAGTTACAAAAATAAAAAACAAAAGTAGATCTTCATGTGAGTTGTTTATAAACCTATGCTGGGAGTATCGGTGAAGCTGCTGCAGATTACATCTTAGATAAACACACTTCTCTGCAGTTTATTGCCAGAATCTGTGCATTAAGCCTTCCCCGGCACTACTGCACTCCATTTCAAAAATGATAATTACACGAGTTGGACTTGCATCTAAACTAGAAGTGCAAGTCTCTGATTGTTTTGAACATTTTGGAAACAGCTGAAGCTAGGTGCGCTGGCTTTGTTAGCACAACATTTATTCCGTGTCTTAGTGTGTGGTCTCATTTCTGTGGGATTGTTTAGTCTTTGTTTAGCACTTATAATTCTCCTCATGTCTGTGGTTGTCTCACATTTATAAATTGTTAAAGTCTCTAAAGACTGTAGTGAACAGCAGTGTTCTGTCTCGCTGAAGTCGCTCACAAAAAACATCAGACTTTTACCCACTCAGTGTCTGAGGGTCTGTGGACGTCACGTTTAGTCCCTGCTTTGCTCGACTTGGCCCGAGGGGGAAATGCACCAAGTGGAAATGCACCACAGTCGAGCAGATCAAAGCAGAGTAGGTACCAATCGAAAAGGGCAAATAATGCACCTTCAAATAGAAATGACACTTTGGAAAACATTCAGAAATGTTTTGTTGCATCCGTTTGAACTTAATCTAATATCAAAACAGTAAAATGCCATAATAATAAATAGCTGTTTTATGTGCCTTGAAAAAAAGGGCCAGAAAAGGATTGGAACTTTGGTTAAGATGCGATTCAATGTATTTTTGTAAAGCCCAAAATCACCACAGCAGTTGCCTCGCAGGGCGGAGCAGATTAGTTGAGTTTGACAACAAAAAGTTAGAAAATCAAAGACAACTAAACAGTCAATGGTCAATGAGAGAGAATTATGCAAATGGCTAACTGTCCTAGAGAGTCCCGGAGCGTCCCAGAGCGTTCTCAGAGCGTCCAGAGCGTCTCAGAGCGTCCCAGAGTGTCCCAGAGCGTCTTAGAGCGTCCCAGAGCGTCTAGAGCGTCCAGAGCGTCCCAGAGCGTCTCAGAGCGTCCCAGAGCGTCCCCAGAGCGTCCCAGAGCGTCTCAGAGCGTCCCAGAGCGTCTCAGAGTCGTCCCAGAGTGTCCCAGAGCGTCTTAGAGAGCGTCCCAGAGCGCTCCTCAGAGCGTCTCAGAGCGTCCCAGAGCATCCCAGAGCGTCTCAGAGCGTCCCAGAGCAGTCCCAGAGCGTCTCAAGGTCCCAAGCTCCGACGTCTCGAGCGCTCAGAGCGTCGAGCGTCCCAGAGCGTCTCAGAGCGTCCCAGAGCGTCCCAGAGCGTCCAGAGCGTCCAGAGCGTCCCAGCGTCCAAGCGTCCCAGAGCATCCCAAAGCGTCCCAGAGCGTCTCAGAGCGTCCCAGAGCGTCCCAAAGCGTCCCAGAGCGTCCCAGAGCGTCTCAGAGCATCCCAGAGCGTCCCAGAGCGTCCTAGAGCGTCTCCTGTCCCTTCGACCCTCTCTTTGTGGCAAGGAAAAAACAAAGATTTATGGCTGTAGTAATATGACTTTCAATTAAAGCCAAACACTCTGATGCTAAAGTATAATTTCCCCCCTTTTCCTGGCCTATTGTTCCAGTCTTAATATTGGGGGCTTGGTGCAGTGTATTTCTTTTCAGTATCTTGTTGCGGTCTCTGGCTGTGCAATCCTCTAATTGCATATATTGATAACAACAAAGAAGTCCATCCTTTATTATTGCGTATTCCCATTAAACTATCCTTTGGTACATTTGTATTTGAGGCCTGATGGAACGCGCGTGGAGCGGATGTGACCTGACTCATGATGTGTTTGGCTGCTGCAGGACAGAGTGTGGGCCAGTGTAGCCAAATGCCTCAACTGTGTCATTGCCATGGTGGATAAGCTCCAGGAGGAGGAGAAGAGCAAGCAGGAGTCGACCCCGGACAAGCAGCTCGCCGACGTTATCACCTCACACAACCCGGGTAACGACGCACACAACAGGAAACGCAGCTTTCTTTCTTTCTTCCTGCTATCTTCTTTTCTTGCCTGAGATTGTAATTAAACCTGTTTGGTCCGTAAGTCACGGCCATAAATGTAGTGTAGCATGGGAATTTGAAAAACTATTTTGAGATAATTGCCATATTAGACTGTTGCCAGAAAGTAAAGGTCATGTCTATTATATTCATCATAATAAAGAATCAGTGCTGGTCTGTGTCATCATAGGCATGTTCGAGGTCCGCCGAAGCAAGGTGGCAGCTTTGACTGTAATTAAACATGACTTCACGAAGATCCCACTGTTTAGCTGCACATTTGTCTCAGGTTGTTGCCAGATATTGAATTGAGCATCTTTAACACCAAAACAACTGGGTTAAATTGTGCATTTTTGTAATGGCTGTCACACTGTATATCAAAAGGAATGCACATGCAAAAACCTCCCTCTTCCCAATCACAGAGAAGCTGCTTGTTCAGACCGTACTGTCTGCGGTTCTGACCAACTTCATGTGTAAACATATCTCAGTCCAAAACATCCTCACTTTGGAATTAAGAGCGACAAGTGTGCATTTCAAAAACTCATTTGTTCTGCGTCGGCTCCAAGTCGGAGACTCCCTGTTGTTTAAGCATTAGCAAAGTAGAATGAGAACGCGTTGCCAGAGAAGTGGATAAAAGCTATATTTGATATGCAGAGCCATCCAGTGTTGACCACGCGCTGCCCAGTCTTCCCTTACGTCCTGTGAAATGTGGCCTTCAGCTTGAGTCCAGACAAGTGGCCAGCCTGTTCCAGCTGCCAACTGGCACCAGACAGCTGCATTAGGCTCGCCCAGTGGGTGTGGGAGAGAAAGAGGAGCTCATAGACAAATGTACTCAGGAAGTTTCATCCAGGTAGGGACTATTCTGTGGCTTTTTGCATTAGTTTAAAAGTGACTGTAGTTCTTTTTATATTCAAATGATATTAATTTGTTTGGGATGGATTGTATGTTAATGAGTATACACAAACATGCGTGTTATGAGCCATCTGCTGAGTTGTTTACAGTCACACACACACACTCACTAACACTTCATACAATGACATACACATGTACTCTTACACTTATGCCAGGAGCACACTGAGTGCTTTACGTGGCCCGACACAAACTACAGTGGAAAACAAGTCGCCTCTTTCCGCAGCCTGGCCATGGGGGGTAAAGTATCTTGCCAAAGGACACAGCGGCAGTATGTGCTGATCTAATCCCCCACCTCTGAATTAGCGGAACCACCTTCAAATTAAAAACAGTACATTTGTCTCCATTCAGCAGCTGGCTCGCGAGATAATAGTCTGTTTTATTGTAATTACAGCTAATTGTCGAAGGGTGTGTTACTTGGCTGTGTCGTCCCGTCTGAATTGGCAGGTGAGGCCCTGTGCGCGGCCTGGTGTTGAGCTGGAGAGATAAAGCTGACTTTATTGAGATGCAGCGTCGCCTCAGAGAAAGTGCTCATCTGCTTGTCTAAATAAAAACATGGCAGCAGTAATGACATTGGCTTTATCTCTTGAAGGGGCCACAGGCGTTTGATGACAATGCATTGTGGGCATTGGGATGTTTGGACGGGTGTGCTGGACTTGTGGTTCCTGCCTCCTATTTGCCCTATGAGATAAGACATGATTTGAGTGACAGGGCGAGGGTCATGTTCATACTACAGTTTTCACGTTGGGCATGTGACAGTGTTCCCAAGTCTTCAGCATGTCGCTGCGGAGCTGAAAAGCGGTTACTAAAGCAACACTGCCTCCTGTTGGTGCCTCAGAAGATTACTCAATTCTTGTTGAAATATGAGAAATGCGTAAAAAAGTTATCAGATAGACTTTTATGTACATTGTATGCCATTTATCATACCCTTTTCTTTTTTCCTTTTTTCCCAAGTTTTTTGCCAGCCCAAAGGCTTTATTTGACAGGACAGTTTAAGTGTGAAGAGGAGAGAGGGAGTATAGACACATGTGCAACGCTCTAAACCACTCCACCACCGGCTCATGATTATCCCTTTCAACATGAAATGTTCTACTTTTTGGCACATCATCAATATCATCATATTAATGATTAGTAAAATGTGTATGTAATTTAAATGCGTGCTGCTGCTTCTCTTAGCCTGGCCACTCTTAAAAAAGAGAATTTTAATCCCATTAGAGTTTTAACCTGGTTTAATTAAAAATAAATTAATTTGTTTAGTAAATATGAATTCCTTTATTGCTGTGGTACACACAGTTGTTACCTGACTATCACAAGGACATCTTAATCAAAAGTGTTTTGAATGTTTACCCTTCACTTGCACTTTTCTTTTCCCGTAAGTCTTGTTTATTTTCCTCCTAGTTCACAAAACTCGTTTTTCTGGAGGACGCGGTGTTATTTTTGGCTCACTTGTGCACTGATAGGATATGCTAGTTCAAACTGTTTTGAGTGTGCCTCATTTTGGTTCTGTATGTTTCTCAGGAGACTGGAGGGAGCAGCTGAGCCCGCTGGTCAGCCACTTACAGGAGTGTGTGAGGGAGGTGGTGGACAAGGCCAAGAGGGCCATGACATTTGTGCTGCTACAGGAAGCAGCGTGCAGCGTTCCACAGGGTTTCATGCTCCAGGCACGCAGGGACGTTGTCTTCAGTCAGGCGGTGGGTGTAACGCTCATTCATACTAAGCAGTCATATTGTTATTAGTGGAATACTTTTCAAACCATGAACAAAGAAAGGACAACATATCTAAAAAGTTCAACGCCTAAATTCTAACTCTTTGTTTTGCTTGACACATTATTCACACATGTATTTAAAAATGTATATTTGTTTGCATAAAATAGTAAATGATGCCCCCTGTAGCCTGTAAGCGATGGACTCAGTGAGCTGATGCCTGTGTGTGTGTGTGTGTGTGTGTGTGTGTGTGTGTGTGTGTGCGCGTGTGTGTGCGCGTGTGTGTGTGTGTGTGTGTGTGTGTGTGCGCGTGTGTGTCTGCTTGCAGCTGGCTGCTCTGGTGTGTGGCTTCATCATGAAGCTGTACGCTGCAGTGCAGGACAAGGGCTTCCTGCAGCAGCTGCAGCTGGTGGGTCTGGTGGCCCAGTTCGAGAGCCTGCTCAGCACCTACAGTGAGTCACAAGTCACCACTACATGAGACTATGTGCTAAGTAACCCTGGCCACCATAGTGTGAGGGGTCTTCAAATACTTTCAGTGTGATTGTGATGATGTTAATTCCCTGAAATGTTTCGCCTTGTCTTGTTGCATGTCCTCAGGTGAGGAAATTGGGATGCTGGAGGACATGGAGGTTGGAATATCAGATTTGCGCAAAGTCGTCTTCAAGATTACCGAAGCCAAGTCTGAAGAGCTCAGTGACCTTCAACCCTTAGTATGTGGCAGAAGGTAGGACTGTTTTAAATATACTTTTAATTTGTGGCAAATGAGAGTAATATTAGAGTGTTCCATTACTGACCTTTGTACTCTTTGTGTATCAGTTGTTTGTCACCAATTAGGTGTGGTTTATGGAGCTTGTGTACGTTATATTAGTGTTATGCTGAGGGTTACTGCTCAGTAAAGAAATCTGCATCATGTTTTCTATTGCTATGTGGATGAAAAGTTTGAGCATTTCATACATTGCACAATATTTCTTCAATAGAATCATTCATTTGAACACAACACAGACACATCATTGTTGTAAGTTGAACTTTTTATCTCTCTACTTGCGTTCTCATTACCATCAGTTGTAATTGCTTGTTTGTATAATTATTGAGGTTACATACACCACTCTTGAGCTGATAGGTCATTAATCTAATCTAGCGCTTCCTTACACATAACTGTTCTATTATATCACACCACGCTCAATCATTGCTAGCTCGTGTCAGATTGAACCACTTCCTGAAGCGATCGCATTTATCCCACACGCTTTGGAAGCTATTGAGTTCCCCACCTGACAGCGCCGTATTCCTGTTTTGTTTTCAGAGACCACTTTACTGTCGAAGTGCCGTTACCGTGCCAAGTTTTTCAATCTTTGCCAGAGGAGATCAGAGGAGGCAGGCCTGTACATGTTTACCCGGTGCTATTCAATGTGGGCATCAATGAGCAACAGACGATAGCAGAGAGGTACAGACACGGTCACGCTCACGCCGCTTACACGGAGACATGGCAGCACTGGGCCAAATGTGAACAAGGAGAGGGGGGAAAAAAAGGCTTTCTTTTGCATAAATATTTTAAATTTACTTTCAAACCAACATTTTCCACTTAATTTGATGTTGTTTTTATGTCTTTACCCTCGGCCTCTCCACCGCGTTTCCGCTCGTCTGCCATATATTTTACACAATGTCCGGATGCAAAGTGGTTTGATGCTAACAAAGTCACGTGCTTTTTGTATATTTTTTTCTTACAGATTTGGAGACATCTCATTGCAAGAACGAATAAACCAGAAGAACTTTGAGATTTTGGAAGCCTATTATAAATTACTAAGCGATAAGGTGCCGTCAGAATGTAAGTTCGGAGTCTCTTTGCCAAACGCACAAAACGCATTTCCCTCACCGCCCAGTGTTGTTCATGTTCATGCTGCACCTGTTTTCAAAGTGCACCAACACCTTCACCACATTTATTGTACTCATGTTAGCGCTCCAACTGCCGCCACTGCACAGTTAAAGGCGCTGTACCTGACTTTCGTGAAAAACAGACCTAGTTCATTATAAACAGTTTGCTACAGTATTCCACGTGTATTCCTCACTTATACCTAACGCTTTCCTAGCATCCTAAATATTTACCGCGATGAGTTTATAAGTGCTTTTCACGGCGCACTTCCTAATTTGCCGAGAATAAAGTGCTTTATAATTCGATACAGAGAAAACGCGGTGGTCTTATTTTCATTTTCATTTCTGAATAGATGCTTTTACAATATAACTGTGCTGGGGCAAAACACTTCACTCGCTAAAAATCCGATTTAAGCTTTTATTTAATTTTTTTTCTTTTCGTAAGCCGCCTGTTTTTAGCATCATCCAACTACTTCATGTTTCAGATTTAATGCCACAAACGGCGCATTCTTTTTAAGGCACACTGATGAGGACACTCAGATGGAACACTCAGGTGGAACAATGATATAGTGCACCTTTAAATTGGAGTTTGTTTGTTTTTATAGTGCTATCTATGGCGTACAATGTAGTTTGATAATAATGCACGATATAAGAAGTTTTCACTGAAGTTTCACTGGTAGATATCTGGACAATGTTTTGAAAATCAAGGCGTTTTCAACTTCCATTCGAAAGTCATTGGACAATTGTGAGGAAGAAAAAGACAAGAGAAAGAAGAGAGATGTAGCTCGAACTTATATATATTTTTACGCAGCAACTAAAACCAATATCTATCGGACAGTATGTTCCACGTCACTCCATTGAAAACTGTGTAACGCGTTATTGCTCACTCCTTTTATTGGCTCTTGTAATGCCCTTTGGATTCTATGATACTGTTGAACGTGTCTTACCACTACTTTCCTTGTTGTCTCCGCATACAGGTCTACCGTGTTTTCAGACACACGGCGATATAAAGGAATTACTTGAAACCCTGGGCCAGAATGTAGTCACAAAGAAGAGGAAGAATGTGGAAATCCTCTGGGTAGCAGGAGCGGTGTGTATTTTGCTGTGTACTTTCACTCTGTGACCTTGACGAAAGACAGAACGGCCTGCGAGCAATGCTTCACTGTCGTCCGTGAAAGCTTGGTTATAGTTTCTGACACATTGCTATTAAATGGAGTAGAACGGCAATCCTGTAGTGAACAAACGTAACCTGAGCGTGGCTTGGAAAACATTGCACTAATATTGATGGTGCCCTCTCACCTTAAATGCAATTCATTCAGAAGCATATTTTTGTACGAGAACATAACTTTTCTTGTTGATGGTTTATCCTAGCATGAAAAAAAAGAACTCTTAAAACCCCTTACGCTTAGGTGGACTTGGACTTTTTCTTTATTTATTCCATTTTGACCGTCATCTTATAAAAGGGAGCTCTCAAGCTGCTCGATATGCTGTACATAAAAAATAAAGCTGTAACCCACTTATTTCCAGTCAAATCACCCATTCTGGGAAGCATCAGGGTCAGTTTGTACTCCAAACCCACAAATAAAAAAATTACCCTAAAATAAAATGAAAAATGAATAGGACTTTTATAGGGATTGCGCCTGGACATTTTTTCTCTATCACAAGTCTATAAAACTACCTTTTCGTGAATTTTCCTTCAACTTTTAAAACAGAATGGTCAAAACCCTATAAATGCTTATTTTAATGTCAATCAGAGCCCACCTCCAGATCTTTACTCATTCACATATATGACAAAGAAAATCTAGACGAATTTAAACTCTGACTTCCTCTGTGCAGAGCTTGCTTCTACTTAAGATTAGAGTAAAACAGACAGCAGAGACAGGCAGTCCAAAACTGCAGAGTCTCAGCTTCACAAAGGCTCCAGCCAGTTGTTCGTGCTCCAGAGGGTTCAGGAGCAGCTTCAGTTTGAAATGGGACTCATTTTTTCAGGCGTTTTTTTTTAATAATAGGCCCCTAAGCAAGAGCAGTTAATGTATACTGTAATACCGTTTCAAGCAAATGTGCCTGTAATTTGATGTGGTTGTCATGCCTCCCACTAAAGCGCAAATATGTCATGGTAATTCAACTTTAAACTGTTGTGATTTCTACTTGTACAAGTGTTATTCATGTCCGGCCGCGTATGAAAGAGGGTGTTCAAAGTTGATATCGATTAAAGAATTGGATCAAGATTTCAACATGACACACTGCATGAGTGTGAGTTTGTTATCATATTTTAAGAGTTATAAGGGGCACCAGCCTTTATTAGGCATTTAACAATTCTATAATCAAATTAATTAATTTATTAAAAATGAAATAACTCGTTAATCTGAAAGTTTTGAGAATGTAACTGCGACATTGCCCCCTTTTCTGGAAATGAATGAACACTTTACCAAATGTGCTTTATAATGATTAATTTAACAAATAATAAGACAGATAAATATGAATATGGAATATGCAAATGAGTCGATAACAGATGGAGACACTAGATATGATTGTTCTAGATCTATCCAGTGTGTTAAAGTTAATGTTGAGTCTATGATGATCTTATCAGCCAAAGTGTGAGATACGTTCATACAACCTGAAGCAGGAGCTGTGATCCAGAGGGCCTGTGTGTCCGTGTTGAGAGCTGACGCCTCCACAGTTCAGCTCGGGGTCACGCTGGGTAGGGCACGGCCACTCTGGTGCTCAGGCTCTGACAAAGCAGAACTTAATACACTGTAGATTTTGAGGTTTCATTTCCTAACATTATAGCATGTCTCATAAATACGTTAAAACATATTCTGAATTGATACACAATCCAGTCAATGTGTCTGGACCCAATACAAGCATCCTTATTAATACTCGTATTCAGAATCAAACATGGATTATACTTGTTCTGGTCTCAGCCTCTGGTCTCACACCCGTTGCCTCCCACTGTGTGCCTGCTCAGGTCTGCCGGAGGTTGAATGGCATCAGGTTTACCAGCTGTAAAAGTGCCAAAGACCGGACGTCCATGTCTGTCACACTAGAGCAGTGTGCCCTGCTGCGAGACGAACACCAGCTCAGCAAGGACTTTTTCACCCCTGCCCTCAACTGTATGAGAAGGTGAGCCAAACACACCACCGGCAAGACATGCAGGCCAAATAGATTAGGTGCAAGTTCATTTTGCAATTGAATATTTCGATTTTACACCCAAAGTTTACAACAACAACAAAAAAGTGTTGTTGTATTTGATCGAGTGCAATCTTTATTATGTAAGAACACATGTTTGAGAAGCGACTGACTACTTCGTTATCAATTGTGCAGTCATTTCTTTTGTATAGCTATCTTTCTTCTTTGAAAGCAACACGAATGTAACGAACTTGCACCTACTACAGGTTTGTAATCGTGGTATACGCTCCCTGTCCGTGTTGTCATTACTGCACGTGCACAAGTGTCCCGACCATATCGTCATCGCTCAGGCATCCATCAGAGCTTCCTGATCACCGCACAATCATTGGTCACCTAAAGAGGCAATAAAAGTCTGCGCGCTTTGTTGCTGTGAAGCGCATTTGCCTCGCTGAAAATGAGTGATTTTTCTGACTAAATAGTGTGGTATTCCGAGGGTCGTTTAGCTTTGCTCCGGTTGTCCACGATAGCTAAACCAGATAAACCATCACGTGTAAATAAAAAAACCAACAACGCCACCTGGGAGTTGGCCCAGGACCAGTTAAACATAAAGGCACGTAGGTTTGTTGCTGATGTTGACAGAGACTTAATTCCATAAATTGATGTTTATTCATACATTATGCATGAAACAGTTTCTGAAGGGACATTAAAGTTGGAATCAAGTCTCTGCCTGTCAGCAAGTTGTTGTTTTTTTTATTTACATGTGATGGTTTACCTGGTTTAGCTGTCATGGACAACCAGAGCTAAGCTAAACGGCCCTCGGAATACCACAATACTATCGAAGGCAGTTAAAACAGATGTTCCGCTCCATACTAAATGCAGAGCGTGATATTTTTGGCCGGTGACGAAGCATAAAGCTAATGTGATGGGATGTTACCCGTGTTTCTAAACCAACCAAACTAACCATGCATAATGGAGAAAAGAACATTTCATCGACTAAAATAACAAATGATAAATTAAAAAAAGAGACACTTTTGACACATGAGACTTGAGTGACGACGTGAGAATGGATTTCGCTCGGTGCCTCTTGTGAGCAGAACCGGCTGGACCAGTTCACTGTAATGTAACTATAACTCCTCACACCTGGATGAACGCAACAGTCCTGCAGCGCTGTCAAACGTGCTCGCCGCCTGTGCCGCTCCGGGTTATTTATTCAGTCTGTGACTCAGTATGCTACGGCCTCACCTTTGACCCCATTTGCCCATTAAAGCCGGGGTACGTAGAGATTTCAAATGAGCTCAGATTCCGCTCAGACTGTTGCCCCTGAGACCCGGCCACAGATAAGCAGAAGAAGGTGTCTGGATGGATAGATATTTATTTTAGCTAGTATCTATAGTATTATTTGTTTTAAATCACATAAACAGGGTAAAATTGGTTAATAATTCTGTAATTCTGAATAAGACCACATGGTAACCTAAACCTGGAGTATTGTATTCATTTTATTTAAATTGTATTATTATTGTGGGATCAAAAGTATTGGAGCTATTCCTTAGTATGGAAATCCAGTTTGAAATGTTAGTATTAGACAGCTCGGGCTCAGAGACATGACGGGGGTGAGAGAGCTTTGGGGACACGTTACACATGATGAACACATTTGGACAAACACCCAGCGCCAACACAGGGTTAATCTGTAAATACGAGGGAGCGGCGGTGGAGGGATGCAGCTCTGTGCCCCAGTCTCACTCATATATGCCTTGGGTTTAGGATGAGTCAGTCACCGCATGTACAGTGCGCTTTTCCCCTCTGTGCGACCTGTTCTTTCCCTCTGCGCTTCTGTCTTGTCCCCCTTTGTACGCCTCTCTTTGCTCCCATTCTGAATTTAAGCTAACTGAACGCTCATTTGGCAATATAAAGCCAGATAATATATTGCGTGTGCGTTTGTATCGCCTCCTTTCCGCTTTGATCCCCTGCAATGTTGGTATTAAATGTGAAACAGAAGCGCAGCGGTACGAGTCTGTGTGTGATGCGGCCCCGTGCGGTAAAAGTGACCAAAAAGTAACACAAGTACGTCTTCTCCTTGAAACGCCTCATTCACCACAGAGTTTGTAATAAAGTGCCAGTTCTCCACTGCCCACTGCAGACAGGCGACTGACCCATCACTCTGTGCTCAGCAGGGAGGAAAGAGAGCGAGCGGAGGAGGGGCTCGTACTGTTTGTGTTCTTCAAGGCTTCATGCACAAACTCATGAAAGACTGTTACAGTCGGAGAAAGCCTACCTTTAATGGCACTGGAACGAAAAATAAATTGCATTAACCTTTCAACTACTTCAGGTTAATTTAGGTGTTACTATAGTGAAAATGCAATTTTTATTGTTTTATTTTTTATCAGTTATAATACTTCTAATTTCTCGAGGTTGTCGCAGGGCATGGATTTATTTGTATCCCCTAAAAGGAACACACCAGTGCTGGTGCAGCCTTTGCAGCTCAGTGAGGGAATTCCTCTATGTTGCACTGGCAACACAGTTTCAGTGGCGACTGTAGTACCTTTTATAAAGCAGCAGTGCAGGAGCCAGCCTGAGACTGCGTTTGGTCACTTTTAGCCTGACTAAACTTAGTCAAATGGACTGAAATCACTCATTTTCTCCTATTGCTCCCATCATCCTTTCACCTTTCAGCCCATCTCCATCTCCTACCTCGGCATGCTTGTGTGTGCATAGCTACATGGTGCAAACCGCTAATGCTAACCCAGCAGTGTGTTGTGCTCTGTGTGTCCGTGTGCAGCCGGCCGACCCTGGGAGACATTGGGCAGTGGGAGGACCCCGAGGCCGGCTCCGGGACGGGCCACAAACCAGCGTCACGACACTTTTACCCCATTGCCCTGCTGCTCGTTAGCTCCCACTTACTGGTGGTGTGGCTCATTTTAAGTCTTGTTTTTCTGCTTGCAAAATATCAATAAATTGCTGATAACGCGACCTCTTCTCGCTCTGCTTTATTCTCTGTACACCTTTGATGGATGGCGGTGGTGTTTTGTTTAGTAAGGTAATTAGACACAGGGCTGAGGTCCCTAATCCCAGGGCAGACGCTCCATAGCCAATGTGGGATTAGGGAGCATAACAGGCAATTAGACATGCTCACCGTCCTAATGAAACTGGCGTCTCCTCTGGAAACCTTTTCATCAGGCTGACGCGGACAAAGTTATTGCCGCTTTCTTTTCTGTCTGTGTTTCCTGTCTTATACGTCCATCAGGCTTTATTTAATGACTTTATGAAAACCTACTCTTAAAAACATACATAGTCTCTCCATTAAGGTTGAGGTTACAAAAATCAATCCGCTGCATTTGACCCATTCTTCAAACATGCTGATGCGCCCTGTCAGAAGCATTGCACCACAGCAGTACAGCACTGTCCTTCTAGATTCAGTGATTAGAGGTTTAGGTTAAGGTTACCCTTTATTGTCCCCGTAGGCCGATTTGTCCTCTGCATTTGACCCATCCTTCAATGTCACTGGCGCAACAAGAAAGGCTCAGTGGGCGCAGCAGCCAGAGGACCCATCTCCAGATCTTGTTCTAGGTTTGGTCTGGACCTTCACTAGAGGATTTGACCTATTGTACATGTTTTGGGTTGTTTTAATTTGTGAAAGGGGAGCCCAGAGGAAACCCACCCAGACACGGGCAAACTCCTCAGAGAAAAGCCCAGTCGAACCCGGAACCTTCTTTCTGTGAGGCATGAGTGCGAGACACACAGCCACCATGCTGTTCGTTTTGCCTAAACACTAAAATTTCATACTCAGTTTTGATACGAAGAATCTGAGTATTGAATTTTGACAGCCGTAAAAAGGAAACTCACTTAGACATAGAGACAGGCAAACGAGACGAGTGAGCGTTTGACTCGAGGTTTTCTATTAAATCCACCACTCAGGCCACTTCCACCCAGAAGTACAGTTATTATTTGAGTGATTTTTCAAAACATTTAGAAAAATACCTGGGGCAAAACAAATGGCAGATCTTTTGAAGCACATTTAGCCAATAATGAGACAAATTACAGCTCTTTAAACATGACTACGTCCCCCTACGTCTCAACAGCAAGTGTACGGAACAGGTCTTATGAAAATTGATTATTTTTAGAGGCGTGCGGTCAGGGCAATCAAGGCAAGCAGTGATTGACCAATAAAATCTAAAATGACCAAATAAACCCAAATAAGCCCCCTCACTTCTGCTGCTGAAGCATGGCCACAGTCATGGTGTCTTTTAGTGGCCACTGCAGGCCACTGAGTAGTACTGCGGGAAGCTTGATTCTTCTTCTCCCGCCCCTCTTCATTCTCCTGGCCGTGTTCAGAGGCCCGTTCATGCTCCGCTCTCTAACATGAGCTTTTAGAACCAGAGCGGACATCAGCTTCTTTTGGTGGTCTGCACAGTCTCAAACTCATGGATCTGTGCTCAAACCGTGCTGAATAAACCTGTGTGGAAATCAGCGATGTTTGCTGGTTTTGCCCTCACTGAGCATGCGCAGAGAAGTGAAGCAACAGCAGCACCAAGTCTCAACAAACAGACTTCAAATCTAGCTTTTAGAGACAAGTCTTTGTTTGTAGCTAAGGCTCTAATACAGACAGTATTTGAATAACATAGAGCACTAGTTTGTGTCATGAATTGATCGGTGAAGTGAGATTATTGAATCCATCCAGCAATTGAAACTGCCTTTCACGCGGGAGACTGGGGTGCAAGACATTTGCAAGGTTTTTTTTCACCTTTGAATGCAAACGTTATCCTCAAATATTGATGAACACCATATTTGTCCGTAAATAAAAGTCCCCGCATGCTAATAATAGTGTTCATAACTAACAATTTGCCATAATTCTATGATGAAATGACCAACAAGAAGAAGCAGTGACTCTATTACCCTACTAACACTCCAATAAGGAACTGAAATATTGTTACCATCTTGTATCTAACCACCGAGTGCAGCAGAACCAACCTACAGGACTAAGGTAATTGGACTCATTACCTCATTAGGGTCCTAACTATGTAGTCTCAAGTCAGCCCAAAATATCTAGCCGTCAAAGGGTTAAAATAAGTGAATACGGATCGACTAACACCCACGTCTAAACATGACTTAAGACCCACAACTAGTTAGGTCATAATAACCAGGACTAAACCAAGTCTAAACCAGCACAACACTAGAAGTATTCCAGGACTGCAGCCTTTATCCAGCATTAATATGGGACAGACTTCCAATTGAACAGTTTATGAACCAAAGTATTATCCCACGATGACATTTTGTATAAAACAATGTTCTGATTGTGACATATCACGGAACAGTCCCAGATTGCATTGCTCTTTGTGTGTTGTTATGTGTAGCTGCCACTGATATTTGTTGTGATCGGACCTTTGCTCACTTCTTATTTTTACTGGATGCAACAATATTGAGTTTTTTGCTTATTATTCTTTGGTTCTAGTTCCAGCCCATCCACTTTCTTCTGTACATCTTAGCTGTCATACAGTAAAAATGCGGAGGTTATCTCACTTGACTGTCCCATGCAAAGTGAGTGGTTCTGGCTCCTGTTCCTAACACCGCCGTGGGCTTTAAAAAAAAAACATAAATTTTGATTTATGACCCGAGTATTAAGCAGCCGCTTTATGCAGTGTCAAGCCACTTAAAGGCACTAAAATATGAATAATGGCGTCAGCTAAAAGGGGCTTTTAACATTGATATTTGAGATCCTTATGCTAATTCAACTAAATGTCTCCTTTTCTGCATCGAAAACACAGTGATGTCTGCTCATTCACAAAGGTCAGCTGAGGACATGGTAAAAGATACGCTTTTCATTGGTATCCAAGGCGCATGTGTATTACTTTTGCTTTTAGGACAATGCTTTATGCTAATTCACTTTTAAAACAGCCAATTTCCCAAAGGTCGTGTTCACATTGTGTGTAATTTGTGTATAGTTTGTAGTTTGATTGTTCATGTCATGTCAACGATGAACTGAAAGCAATACTTTAAACGTGGTTGAACAGTAATCTACATTTCAATCAATCAACTTGTGACGCAGGCAAATCTGAAGTGCATTTTTTTCCCTGTCATTTAAACATTTTAAAACCTTGTCCAGCTGTTGAATTGGTTTCCTCATTCCTTTTCCCACTGCTCTTGTGTTTGGATCACCAGAGAAGGATGTCGCATTGAGAACGTCCATAAGAACATTCGATGCCGGAAATATGCCTTCAACGTTCTGCAGCTCATGGCCTTTCCCAAAGTCTACAGGCCTCCGGAGGGAACCTACGGCAAAGTGGACTCTTAAGGCGGCTGGGACTCGGCTTTGCGTGTGAACAGCACTGGTTTGGGCCTGAAATGGTCTTGGTCTAGTTCTTGTTTAATTCTGCTCTAAACCTGTTTTGGATTCTGGATTAGCTCAGTCCCTGGTTAGTACTGTTCTAGTCCCAGTTTCATTCTGGTTCAGTCACAAACGTTATTTTATTGTATTAACGCAATGTATTGAAATAGCGGTGGGGATAAATCTGTGCAGCCTAAAAAAAAATATCTCCGTCCCAGGCGCCTTGATGCTTCAGAAATCTGGGAATGTTTACCGGTAATTGCCCTGGTGTGCAGTGTAAATAAACAAGCTCTTTCTGGCCAGTGTTAAACCCACACTTTCCGCTGAACCCGAGGACGGCTGTAAAAGAAAAACATATCAACTCTAAAACAACTTGGGACGCAATGCAAAGAAACGTGCATGCTTTATAATTGTTGTTAAATGCAAACAACAAATTAAATATTCATTCAAACAGATCATTTAGTGTAGCGCGTAACCATTAGTGACACACAAACTGTGCCTGGCGTCCTCTGGCAGACGGTTTCAGGCATCACTGTAGCCGTTCCCTGTGATTGAAGAGCCCTACGTAACTTTGATGTGGGTGATATTTCTTTGAACATTCCAGGCAACGCAAAAGCATCTCCATGGAGACTAGCAGGAGACTTCACCAGAAAGGTTACATAGTGCACCTTGAACGACTGAGATTCTGAAAAGATGATGTGTTTTTCTGTGTTGGTCTCCTGTACTTTTTGTTTCTGGTGAAAACTGAAAGGCGTTTGTCGGTATTCATTTGGCATCCGTGATTCACTTTGCGGACTAAAGTCATATCTGCAGCTCAGCGTACCAACATCAACAGTGGTGCACCATATTTCTACTGATTTTGACAGAAAATATATTTATTTTTCTATTGTAAAGTGAGTTTGTATTTGTAAAACGTTGATATACTTATGCACGATGTTGTTTTTTAAGCAATCAAAATGTTTAACCTGTGTTTATATAAATAATTTGGCTGTGCATGCTCTCCCGAGAACAGGTCCTACGTCATTGTCTCTGAGGAAATGCGATCCTATCTGACATGTAAACAGGGTACCACGCCTTGTTCACATAAACCCTCCGCTCCTGCACAGAAGAAGGAGCGGGCATTTTGTTTGGCAAATGCACTGTTCTCTGTGGCAGAAGCGTGGGCCAAGGGGTCAAGAAGAAGCAGCAGCAGCAGCAGCAGTCAGAATCGGTTCCTGATATCGAATCATAATATCGGCTGTTACGTGTAGTGTGGCATGGAGCCCGACAGTGACTTGCTCTGGGGGTCCGTTTTCCCATTTTCACAAAGGATTCTGAAGGGGAAAAAACGAATTTTGCATCTGTTTCTGCAACTTTACAGCCCTGTTTTTCTTTCTTTTTCTTTTTTATCAATAAAAATGATGATATATTTTTATATTTCGAAATGTTAAAGCTCTGAACAAATACAAGACCAGAGCAGCGCTATTAGTATGAAAAGACAGTGACGACACAGAGCTACGACCCAACTACAAACAGTTATGGCATTTATTGTTGACAGTAAAATCACGTATATTAGAAACAGCTTCAGACACTTAATGTCATATATACACATATTTACATTATACACATCTTTGAGGGAAGACATTTCAGTATTTACAAAGTGCTACATTTTGTGATTGGCCAACTGTGCAGTGAGTTTCTTCAGCAGGCTCTTTAGGTTATCCAGGAATGCAGTAGAACTTCTGAGTGGCGTGGCTTCGCATGGAGGACAGCGCCCCTGCAACACACACATCATGCACGGAAAAGGTCAGCCCCGGTGGTCAGCCGTCAGTTTCGCCCCGGTCATCGCGCAAACCTGCAGTCAAAATATAGTATCTAACATGCTCTCTCCCTCGCTCTTACTCTCTCCTTCTCGTTCACATACTTTGAGGACTACGGTGGGTGGCGTTGCAAAAGTCAAACAACAACAGCATGAGCGTATGGTATTGATTACGAGTAGTGCACATGACGGGAGTAAAAGAGTTGAGCCTTACAATGACTGCATCGAGGCTGTTCTTAAACGCGATGATGCAGTCTGTGTCTTCGTTGGTCTGAATCTGCTCCTCAATGAGAACCATCTCCAGCTCCTCCATGTAACACCAGAGCGACCACCTCTCGCAGTTCTCCTGGAAACACACATTGTGATTGTTGCTGACGTGTTCCTCGGACAAAGCCATGGTGCTCTTACGAAACCGGAACTCACTTCGATCTCGTCCACAGAAGGTGCATACAGCGTGGCATCAGATTTCTGTTTCAACATGAGGATCTGTTAGACGCGTTCAGGTGAAACCACGTGAAAAGGATACGCGCTGTGCTAACATGGACAAGTTTAAATCAACTTTGAGATTTCTAAAAACAGACAAACACGTGTACAAAAGCAAACAATTGGGTTTAAAAAGACCGATATGCCGGCGTTTGCATATCTTGGGCTGGTGTCGTACTGCACTTCATCTTGACAACATGATTTCATTTCCCGACTTGTTCAGCCTGCAGATAAAATTGTGCATGAGAGTTCTTAGTTCAGCCTGTAGAGTTTGTACACGTGCAGAGACAAACACCTCCGCCGCACTAGTCCATCGCCATTGTTAGTGGCTTTCCTGTAGTTAGTCCTGAAGTTTACAAAGTTGTGCACTAGGATTTAAACGGTTTCAACTTCACTTTATTCGCACAAGAACCAAGCTCACGCATAAGAGTATTTGTTTGAGCATACAACTTTCTACATTGTCTGTAAATCTCTCCTCATCTGCCACGTCTGAAGTGATTATAACACCGAGATATCTCATTGTTGTTAGTTCAACGCAACATTTGACAAGCAAAACTCTGAATCATTCTCAT